>CAJHQP010001859.1:0-100452 GCA_905132765.1 Moricandia arvensis
GAGGATGGGGATACATGCCTTGACACGTCATTATTAATTTGTTAGTTTTTTTCTTTTCTATATATGAGAAAATTCCAAAAAAATGAACATTATTTTACATTATCGGGACGCAAATTACTGGTTCTGTGACTTTTTACTCGATTTGATTTAAAAATTATTTTATTACTTAAACTAAAGATTATCTGGTTAATTAGATCGGAATATAACAACCAATGAAATATAATTTCATATGAAAAGATTTAATAGTCCTAGCTGATGAAATTTAAATTTAGTTTTGTGTTCTTGAAACATGGTTGATCTTGAAGTCTAGAAAGCATCACTATTTCTATTTTCTCCAATTCTATTTTTACTCGATTTGATTTCGGAGTATTTTTCAACAAAAAATTGGTTTTAGATTCTTTTTTACATTGTTAACAAAATTATATTTGATTAGAAACGTCATAAACAAAATCGACAAATATTTGGTTTCTGGAAGATCAATACACGCAAGCATCTTGAACAAGGATATTTGTTAGACAACCGGTTTTCATCAATTATGTTACTCAATCAAATACACAAGTTACGTCCAAAAATGCCCAGGAAAATGGGGGTTAGTGTACACACCTCAATAACAGACTACCTAACTAGTTTCACTATCGATTAGAGGTTACAAGCAGGACCTAAGAAATAATTTGCCAATAAGACAAAAAAAAAGGTGGTCCATAAGGGGGAGGGATCATGCGGATCAAGCCGGAGTTTGAATCCGTGTTCTTGACCTCTTGAATGACCGTCTAAGATTGCAGTGAAACATTTGTGTGGTCTGTGAAGCCTAGAGTTTTGTTTTATTTCCAGTTAGAGTGTATGGGCTTGATGGCATGCACTGTTTAATTGATCAGATTAATATTTTATGTTTTGTGTAGGGTCTTTCAACTATCTTAGAGCACCATTATTGCTCGTTGATGAGCGTATCTTAAACACACAAAAACGGTTCCTATATATGCAAAACAAGATACGTTGGTTGAGGGTATTTTACATTGTTCGTGGGTCTCATTACCACGTGGCGGCTCGCGATTGGTACACTTTTTAAATTTTTTTTTTGTAGACAAAAAGTTTTAAAAAACGATTTTTCATCTCTATATAAAATTAACTTTTGATCACAGTATTTTTTTTTTTGTCGGCCATTCTTTTATTAGAAAACCCAATGGGCAAATTACAACCAAAGATACAACTTGTCCATTCTCCACCAATTTACATTCTCAAATATGAACTAAAACCCATGATGGCCCAAACCCAAATATATTGATTTGTCCACCGATCTTGAGTGCCACTTCAGCTTACACGCGTCGAAGGATTTGGAAAGGAGTGGCCACGCGTTGACTAATCTTCTTCGTGAAGATGAATCTGTTCACGCGTCTAGACGCGCCGCCTTGTGAGATGGAGAACTGGTGTCGTGATGTCACCGGCAAATCCGCGATTTGTACTAGTTACACCACCGGACGCATCGATCTTTGCTTGTTCAGACGACCCAACCTCGACCGCCTTTCTTCAAACTTCATCTCAATCTTCTAACCACCGGAGAAGCGTAACCCCCTTCTTTGGTACTTTGACACAAAGATGATTGCCCGTCCCACTTAGGTTGACGGATTCAAGGTCACGATATTACTCTCTGGAACAAGAGAGAAGATGATGAGAAGAAATCAAAGAAAAGGAATATAAAGATAGAAAAACAATGGGTCGACATCCGATCAAAAACTTGATCGGAAACTTGAACTCGCCGAGCGAAAAAACAAAATTCCGCTAAACGGAAAACGATAATCGATCTAAAGATCGAAATATTTCACAACAAAACATCTGATTCTATGATAAAATCAGATTTGAAACAGAAGAAATATAAACATAAGTTTCGTCTCAAACAGAGAGGAGAGAGAACGAAACTTTTTAACTTTTGATCACAGTAACAAAGCTACATTGTAAAATGGTTTTTTTTTTTTTTTGTTCGAATTAATTTAACATTTTTTTTTAATAAAAAGGACGGTTAAACCTAAACGAGTACGAGTGACAACGACCGCACAGACACACACACCCTTTCAAATCAAATGAAACGAAAGCTGGAAGACGACGACGCCGTCTCTTCTTCGGCCATCATCGCCACTAGAATGAACACTATTGACATAGTTCTGCAGACATCCTCTCCCAAACTCTCACAGAAGCAAGACTACATCTTCCATGGAGGTTCCTCCTTCAAACCAAACCTCTAAATCTCTCTACTTTCTCTATGTTCCCTTTTATTAATTTTATTGATTTTCATTTGCGAAGGGAGACGCCATGTGAGGCCGTACTACTTCGAGTTCATCTCTCATGTAAGTCTCTTTTCTAAATCTTTCTTCTTTTCCCTAATTTGAGATTGAATTTGCTACGCCAATTTTGTAGGTGAATAAACGATGGACTGGGAAAACAATTGTGGACTTGTTCGCTGATGAGTTCAAAGGCAGACCTCGTGATTACTATGTACCTTCCTCCTCATCATGCTTTTAATTTGTAAATTATTACAAATTTTGGATTTTGATTGTTATATCCAAACATTGCAGGTTGGTGCAGTTAAAAGTGGAAGAATCAAAGTTGATGGAGAAACTGTACCAGTTTCTTATATTGTGAAATCATCTCAAAAGATCACTCACTTCGTTCACAGGTTGTTCTTAAAGCTAACCCTTTTTTTATTCATGTGGTTGCATCTTAACTGGCATTGAATGTGTGTATCTAAGTTTAGAATGTGTGGAAGGTTTCAGGCATGAACCACCGGTGATGACTGATGATGTAGAGATCCTTGTGAAAGAACCTGATGTTGTTACTGTCTGCAAACCAGCTTCTATTCCTGTGAGTATTCCATTGTTTCCTATTTTTTTTTCACTTCTTGTGAATGTGGTCTTCGGAGAAGAATGCTCATTTGCTGAAGAATGTCAGTCAAACATGTTTTGATCAGAAATCAAAATGATTGAATAGACTCTAAAATAGTCTTATTCACTTCCTTTTTGTACTATCTGTAGCGTTAGTATATTCTCACCGTCTGTACATATAGCTGTTTTATCATGCCTTTGTGGGTGTAAGATTGATATTTTGGTAACAGCAGCCTATCTTTTTCTTCTTGTGTAGGTGCATCCATGTGGTCAATACCGTAAGAACACAGTTGTTGGAATCCTTGATGCTGAGCATGACCTCGGCACTCTTTTTCGTATCCATACAACAAAATTTAGACGAGTGTTACATAGTCTTAGTTTACCATTTCCAAAATGATACTATACGACCTATCCTTGCATCATTTTTTCACAGCTATTCACCGATTAGACCGTCTGGTTTCTGGATTGCTCATCATAGCAAGAACTGCTGCAAAAGCTGATTTTTTCAGGCAACAGGTGCTCTTATTAGTCTGTCTAATTTTGCTTGGCTATAACCATAACTCCTAAGTGCATCCTATTGGCTCTGGCAAATCAAAATGTCATAACGTAGTATTTAATATTTGATTGTTTCAGATTGAGGGTGGAATGGTGAAGAAACGTTATATCGCAAAGGTTATTGGCGTGTTCCCAGAAGATGAGGTTTGAAGTTCTTTTGACACTATTGATGATTTGTGGATTGTTTATAGTTACCAACTTCTTATATTAATTAACGTTAACTGATTTGAGGCTTAGGCCAGTCATGATATCCAAATCTCAAAAAGTTATTTCGGTTTGAAAGTTTATTTGAAGTAGCTGCATGACTTTGGTGTTTCAGAAAGTAGTCGACGCCAACATAAATTATAATGGTAGCGAAGGAAGAAGTACAGCAGAGGTAAAGCCACTTTATGCCTCTTAATACAAAACATAAAGTATTTCATTTTACACTTCAAGTAAAATATCAAAATGCGTTACGCAGGACGTCAATTCAAGTGGTGATGATAAGAAGGTTAAGGGGAAGCCTGCGTGTACCAAGTTCACTAGAATTGATACAAATGGAACTCATAGCCTCGTCTTGTGTGAACCTGTGACAGGACGAACTCATCAAGTAAGCAAGTGATCCTACATAATACATAACGTGGATTTGTTGACAAGGCTTCATTAGCAATGAGGAGAGCAGATATAGGGTGTTTGGCCTTTTGTTATGAGGTTTCTCATTTCAGTTTTTGATTAATAGATACGAGTGCATCTACAATATACAGGGCATCCCATAGGGAATGACCCGCTTTATCTCAATCAACAAGTGGACGATCTCAAGACCAAGATTGCCAAAAGAATTGATGCAGATGAGAGAAAGATGGCCTCCCCAAACGACTACGTGTATTCCAGTGATGATTTCAGCATCGATCCAATGTGCACAAACTGCCCAAAGTTGATCCCACAAGGGTAAAATAGATAGATGATAAAACAACCACCATTGTGTTCTTTGTTGTATTGAGCCAAATGGTGTCTCATGTTTCTGAATCATGCAGGTATGAGGAGCATGACGAGGCTCTTTGGTTGCATTGTGTTCGATACTCTGGAACAGGATGGGAATACGAATGTCCTTATCCATCGTGGGCATCCCTTTAACCACATTTTGTTTGCCATTTCTTAGACACCATATGACTGTAATTGTTATCACCAACATTTGTGGCAATTGTATGATCTGAGTAAGTTGATTCATTGGATTCTCAAAACTTTATGAAATGTCACTGGACCACATTGGATTTTGATTAGAGAATAGAGAACCTAACAGTAACAAAAAAAAAAATCCATTACATATTAGATAAGAAGCAACTAGTAGTTATTCGTCACATCTTGTGTTCAGCCATGTAATCGCAAATTAAATTTGATTTTCTTAAGGCTTTTAAACAAAAATCAACTTGTTCTTCACTCTTCAGTGTGGCCTTCTGTTTGTTATGTTCATTTCTGGAATGCAAGGACCTGTCTATCAAATCCTTTGCTTACGCCTGACAAGCTTGATGTAAGATCTTCCACTGTTCTAAACCCAATCTGTCGCCAAAAGTAAAAACACAAGTAATAAAACATGCGGATCCAACCTCGAAACTTGCCATAAACAAGATCAAATGACAAAAAGAAGGCAGGACTATATTACACAGATTGGTTGTGCTGCACAATAGTTTTGATCTATACTATGCATGATCGATTTTATAGATTTAAGTAGAAACATCGACGAACCAAGGAAGCAAATGGAGTACCTTATCAAGTAGAATATCTTGGAAATGCTCTGGACGTAAAACAATCGTTCTGTAATTCATTGCAGTTGTCTGCAATCACACAAGATAAACACATATTCAAACTATATATACAGCTAGCTTGTGAACTCTGAAACATTAGAGACAAACAACACACCTCTGAGACACGACGATTCTTTTCATAAGATTTCCAAGGCTGAGGTTCCATTACAAAAATACCACCCTGAAAAAAGCGAAGCCAGCAACTGTCAATTACTCAAGTATATGAAAAACAAATGTGCATACTCAAGTATAGTATAGTAGGTTACCGGATTAAGAAGACGCCAAATTTTAGAGAACAAGGTGATCAAACCATCATCACCCCAATTCAAATGAACCCATTTTGTCACACTCAAACTGCACAAGAAAAGAAACTTGTCATCACTGAATCATTATTTGCAGTTTTAGCTTAAGAAAAACAAGAGACAGAAGAAGTTTTGGTTTCAACAAAAAGTTACTTGCTTTTAAGAAAGGCTTAGTTACATAAGACTCTTAACCAGAAACCAAGGCTTTTCTTAACTACAGTTGTAAATTTTCATATGCACTTTTGAGTTATAAGCACTAGCAAAAGAACTAGTGACTGTTCTTCTTTTGTTTTCAATCTTCCCAAAAGTCACAGAGACCAAGCTAACGAGTGAGATAAAAGAGACAAAAGGAAAAGTGGATTTACCATAGAATTGTATCATAACGATTCTGGTCAAGGTTACGGGTGTGAACAAAATTCTCTTTCTGAAAGGACACAATCTTAAACAGGTCTTTAGTTTCTGCACTGCTGACATTAGAGAGAGAAAGAGATTGCTCCTCTGAACCATCTGCAGCAGTTTTCTTTTCACCTGGCTTAGCGGAAGTCTGCGTCCTCACAAAACTCCTAAGACGCCAGCGAGCAACCTCAATGAGACCTTCACTCAAAGAAAATCCAGTTCAATGTACAGAAGCCTAAACTGCTTAAGCAATAACAAAGCTATGGAAGTTAACGTCTCAGGATATAAAGTATATACTTATCTCCACCTACACAAAGGAGAAACCTTGGAATATATATTTACTGAAAAGCAATAGTTCTTACTTGAATCAATATCAACTCCAAGAATTCTCCGGCAACCAAACTTCTTAGCTGAACCAAAAAAAAAAAAAAAAGGAAAACAAACATCAGCATAGCATTCTCACAACTATTGCCAAAAGGAACCAACAACAAGATGTTAACAAAGAAAGTTTCATGCTTTTACATAGCATTCTCACAAAGGATATGTAATAAACCCTTAGTTAAAATAACTAGTCTTTCCACAAAAATAATTATAAAGGTGAAAACTTTTACCAATATGGATAGTCATGACGCCGCTATTGCAGCCGATGTCAAGACAGGACTTGTCTTCAAACCATTCTTTCTTCATCACTTTAAGCCGAGGATCCTCATCCATATCATTGCTAATCTATCACATTATATGTTTTGTTTAAAGACATGCAAAATCATCAGACAAAACAAAACACTCTAACATCAAAAAACATGAGCAAGGGATTGTGAAGAAAGAGAAAAGACTCACTCTGTAGCCATAGTAGTTCTTGTAGTTTCCGAAAGGACAAGACTCTTGGCTCTTCTTCTTCTTGCTTGGATTGTTACTATTCCCTTGTTGTTGTTGTTGTTGTTGTTGTTGTTGTGGCTGCTTCTCCTTGTCTTCTTCATTGGTTACTACTTTCTCAGTGCTCTTCTCTTTGCTTCTACCTCCTCTCTTCCTCTTCCTCTTCGTATCGTTGTTGTCCTGACCCATTGAGAAGACTATGCGATTATTAGGGTTTATGTGTTTTGTTAACGCGACCAACCCGGTGAGACGAAACCAGACGATTGGTCTATTCGAGGACGCTAACTAGAGAGGTTTTTATACCGAGAGGTAGAGTAAGCGGCGCAGAGCGAGGAGGAGAAGGCAGAAGAAGCGTCGATGCAAGGTTTATTATCAAACAATTTTGCAAAAAGAGGTTTAACGAGTCTCTTAGTTAAGTATTTTGTCCCTTTTTAATATAATATAAGTTTATTAGCTGATTTATGTAAATATAGGATTTTTTGCAAGCAAATGAGTCAATAATAACATTTTCTTTTTGGTAAATAAGTACTATTATAGTTTTGGAGTTTTCATAAAATGTAATACCAACAAAAACTTATCTTAAAATATAATTGACAAAAAAATAAAATTATCTTAAAATATAATTGACAAAAAAAGATTATATATAATATTTAATTTATATGAGTGAAGTTGGTAAATAAACTATAAAATGATATTAAAAATACAAATTATTATATTTTTGAAATAAACAAAAGTTTCAAAACTACTATTTTCATGGAACGAAAAGAGTATTAAGTTCTAAAAGTAAACATGAAATAGGGGGATGGATTACATATGATTCTTACAATGATTTGTATTAAAAAAATTAAAAATAGTTATTCTAAAATATATTCTTTAAAACTAAGAAGAGTGTCAAAGAGAGAAACCAAAAAGAGGAATTAAGAAACATAGCTACTAAAGTTCTAGACTAAGTAAAACCTTAGTCTTCATCCTCAGTCTCTTCATCATCATCTTCCTCCTCCTCATTGTTTCCCCCAAACCTCCAGCCATCATCCACATTCTCTCTATCTTCCTCCGTTTCCTCGCTATCTTCTTCCCTATCTCCTTTAAACGTTTCTTTTACTTGCCATGGTTTTTCGGCCATCCTTGCTTTAGCCGGTGAAGAAATTGAGCCTTTCTTTAATGCTTTCGCTGATGGTGTCCTCATGCTCGGCTTAGCTCTGCTCTGTTGTTTATGTGTTTGGCTTTTCCCGTTATTAGCGTGTTTCCTGTATAAATCTTGGTCACTCCCTTCTTCTAGATCGTGCTTGTTCGGTGTGTTGTTGTTCTCTTCTGGTAAATGCCCTGGATGCTCTCTCTTGAAGTGGAGTTTGAGCTTGTACTCATGTATGTAAGCCTTGTCACACCCTTCATAAGGGCATGCGTATGGACGTTCTATAGACGCTGAGCCATAAACCGTTGCAGCAGGTGTTTTGGGAGTCCTTGATACTTTCTCTGCAGGTGGTGTGTATGTAGGCGTCTCTCCGGCAGCGTTCTGTTAAAACGGTTGTGAAAATTGAGGGACAGACAGAGACAGAGAGAGATCAGTACTAAGGTGCACACAAATGAAAAAAATCTAAGTATTTGTCTAGTTATGCATCGTCATAGCGCAATTTGAGTATTAACAGTGAACACTTGTGACACCAGAATCATCGAGTCTTAAGAACAGTTAGTTTCTGCCAATGTCAACCCTATTAGATAGAGTGCGGATACCGCAATATGGTTGTTAAAATCTCTAATCATGCAAACATAATATCAATTAGAGTTATATGCACCAGAAAAAAAGATAGCATAGCACTGACATGATTCCATCAATTGATATTACTGAAGCCTTAACAACACTATTTAAGAAAAACTAAACCCAATAGTAATACAGGTTCTCAAAGCAGTGAAATTTTCCCTACTCTAATATATCCTTTCATGGTCTTAAAAATATTGAATTTGAAGTAATGAAAAACCTTTTCATGGTAGGCAGCAACATGGTTCTTAAGCTTGTATTCATGAGCATATCTCTTTCCACACCCAGAGTATGGACAGATGTGATAGTTTTCTTGTGAATGAGTCTTCATATGAGATCTGAGGTTAAAATCCAAGGAGAATGCCTGCATCCAATCATCTAGGAAAAGTTAGAAACAGCGAGAGCATGGATTGTAAGGTATTGAAACGCCTAATTGCATTTCTCATATCCATAAAAATGAGAGTTAGAGGAAGCTACAACCTTTCCACAGCCTTCATAAGTGCAAACAAAGTCCCTAGCCCCAGTATGAATGAGCCAATGCCTCTTTAACTTCGAACTATCCACAAATTTCTGTTACGCAACACATAAGAAGAAGAAGAAGGTTGGGTGGGTCTCAGTCTCACTGAAAAATCAAGAAAGTGAATGAGTACTGTTATACCTTATCACAACCAGGGTAATTGCAAACATACTGCCTCTCACCATGGATGTGGGAATGCTTTCTCAAGGCAGTAACATCGAAGAAAACCTTTCCACAACCATCGTAGCTGCAGAGAAACAAAATCTCAGAAGTGGGTTCAGGGTCAGGGTCTGAAACATCAGTAGTAGGCTCTTTCTCTTTTTCTTTCAGTCTCTTCACCGTTTCCTCTGTACCACCAACAAAGCAAATGAGACTACACAATTATAATCACAAAAACTAAGCATAGAGTGAAGAAAGTTAGATGAAACTAAGCACACATTCATAGTATATCAAGTTCAAGTACCAAGGAACAGCTATTATATATCCCTAAGAGAAACAACACTAAGCACAAACTGAAAGTAGATCAAGTACAATTATACAGCAGAAACAAGACTAATCTGGAGATTAGATATGAAGCAGCAGCTAATCTCTATTCTAACCTGTGACCCATTTGCGAAGATAACACTTGGCACCAGTAGCAACAATATCTTGTGGTACCCTGAAGAAAGAAAGAACAAGGATTCATTATATATATGATGTAAAGCCTTAATCTTTGGTATGGTATGAATCACAAGGAAGGCTTACCAGTCCTTGATCCACCTAACAGCAGGAGGAGGAGGAGCCTTGGATGATTTAAGGATTGGTCGTCTTTCGAATGGATTCTGATACGGATACTGCTCCATCGATGAATTTCTGAATTGGTTGTGAACAAAAATCGGTGAAGATGATTAGGGTTAAATAATCTCTGTGTCTGGGGAAGGGGAACGAGATAGAGAGAGAGAGAGCGAGACCCGTAAGCAATACTAGCTTTGTTGATTATGGAGTCCCTCCGGTTCGATTTTTTCTCAAACACAAAAAGGCAAAACCAAGGATTTTTTTTTCTTTCTTTCAACTAATTAGTTCAGTCGTATCTCAAACACTCCAGTTTCATAAACTGATTTCTATAAACTTGAAGCGTTTTTAATGTAAAAAAGTAAATTAACTTTTCTGGGCTTGTGTTCATCAATTGTATTAGTTTGAAGCTTTTTCCTTCGTTAGTCCATTTTTCTAAATCACTTGAAACTTAAAAGCTGGCTCTTGTATGAGTCTCTTTCGGGAGTGAGTCGGCTGGCTCTGGTACTGCGTGATCTACGGATATGAAACAATGTAAACACTGTAAACCATACAGGTACGCTATTTCAATTCTGAGAAAAAGACTGACTAATCCATCTGATGTTAGACCATCTCTACAAGACCTGAGCAGTATGTCTCAAACCTTCTTGTCATAACTGTCCCACGTTCATGACACTAATTTAAGCACAGTAGAAACGTCACTGACGAATCCTTCCGCAATGCAGCGAGGCACTGTATTGTCACATCTTTTACAACGTTTAACTCGATGCTTATACAAGCATGGCCTTTGTTTTGTTTATCATACTGATGAAACACATGCGCACCGTAACCCACACCCACGATGTAAGGGTCAAAATCATCAGACTGTTAACCCCCAATGAACCCCTTTTTTTTTTTATTATTAAATTTTTTTGTTTTCCTTTTTTGTTTTTTTTTTTTAAAAAATTAAAAAAAAATAGATCAATCGCAGGCCACCACGTATCGTGGAGCCCGCGGAACAGTGGTGATACGGGTTCACCAGACAGACCCCAAAACCACAGATTCATCACAGTTCATCTAAAAAACTGTGTTAACCCTCCTTGTACATGCTCTTAGTGCATTTCTTTTCACAACATGCCTATTTCGCCATTACACCCAAAATTCACTTTTTACCAAAATCACAAACCAAAAAGTAATGTGGAGGTCATTCTCAAAGAAAAGCTTTATGAGTTTTATGACTAAGTGTTGCAAAATACAAAAAAGAAACGAACTCAAAATGTTGCACTTCTCTCATCAAACATTGTACACAAAATCTAAAACATATTTCTTTTCTTTGCCTCTCTCTCTCTCTTCTGCCATAAGATTCTTCAACCCATCTCTGTTTAATCGAAGCAACTTGTGCGCCCAATGAAACACGGGCTGATGATATAATAGACTTACTGAAGCAAAAGACAGCTGCTACTTTTACATCCAATCTTGCTTTAAATCAGTATGGTCTGTAGCGCATTGGCCGTCTGAACCTGGGAACTCTCCTGCAACAAACCATAAACCCAGTTCACGACATATGAAACAATCATTGAAGATCCATTCAAAAATATATACACTGAATCGCTGCTAGTTTTTTGTTTAAAAGAGAGAGGAGGCCGATAAGTTTCTGGAACGTACCCATAAGCATATGGAGCATAGAATGGAATTCCAGGCATAAATCCTCTCATGGGTCTAAAGGGACGCCTTCCTCGGAATTGTCTCATTCCAGGGACGTTAGTTCTCTTTGCAGATACCTGATAAAATTCATCAAACAATGTTTGAGAATGACACATCTATAGCTACAAGACAATTAACTACATGTCATTGAACGAGTTTGCACCTTTATCTGACGACCATGCAGTTCTGACTCGTTCAAGATAAGAGAATTCTGAACGGCATCTTCTTCCACGAATTCGACGTAGGCAAAACCTTTAGGTTGGCCAAACTTATCTGTCAGAATCGTAACCCTATTGACTGTTCCACAGGACTGGAAATGTTGCTGGACTTCCTCTGGGGTACATGCATAGTCCACCTAACGTACACAGAACCAAATCGTTACATAGGAGAAGGTAAAGAATCATTAGAGGACTAAAGCTTTCACAGATACTGATAAAAAGAAAAGATAGATGGGAGATATAAGATTCTAAAGGCGAGTAATTTAGCAGTTACAATAAAAATAAACTTCCTTTCGAAAAGATTACAATGAGAAACACGTAAAAATTAAGTAGTGGAAGCCTCACATTGCCAACATAGATTGAACGCGAATCAACCTCCTCCTTCTCAGCTGAACTAATAGCTCCTGATGGATCTTCATTGATATGCAACAAAAAGAAAGAAAGGGTATTCACCAAATTAGCTTAAGTGTATTCTTGCCTTGAAAACAAGAACAGATTTCAAGAATATTCTTTAAAGATTCCTATACCTAAACTAAAGTAACACCATAATCAACAAGACATGCTCTAAACCTAATCCAAAGATTCAAAGCATGAGCAGAAGAGAAGAACCTTGATCAGCGCCCATCTCTTTCTCAGCTTTAGCTTGCATCTCACGCAAAGCTCCAGCTTCTTCCTCAATCTCCTTGATTCGCTTCTTCATATCCTCTAGATCCTATCCAAATCAGAACAAAGCAGACTAAATAAATACAGTACGAAGGTTCAATTAGACGCTAGATCGGAAGAAATCAACAATACCTTAGAGCTAGAGCCTGGCTCAAGCTCCTCATCCCCTGCGGCGGCGCCTTCTTCTCCGACGTGTTCCTCGTACTCGTCCGTCTCCATCTCTCCTTCCTCCTCTGGGATCTCTCCACCGTACACCTCGTGCTCTTGCTCATCGTTTAGCGTCATCCTTCTCTCTTCTCTCACTCGGCGACTGTCGTAAACACAAGTTTCTGAATTTTTAGGGCTTGTTATCGAGAAAGAAAGGGGAAGAAGGGTTGTTCGTTATAACAGATTTTCAGAAAGGGTAATATAGGAAATAACAAATCTTAAACCCAAGATTGCACTGATTGGGCCTTCAATGGGCCTTGCTAAACATGACGTATCAGCTCAGTCCTACTTCAGTTAAAGTGGGTCCCATTATGATTACGTGGCACCTTACCCTATTAAACTCAACGACTTGTGGTCTGAAACTCGATTCTGAAACTCTTATCTTTTTGTCTAAACAGAGCAAAACATTCTCACGATGGCTACCACGTCATCTCCGCCGTGTCACATCTCCGTCATCTCATTCCTCCGTCAACTTCCTCCTTGCACCACCGTTCAGTTCTTCGGTTTCTCACCGCCCCAACGTAAACTGGGTGGGTTAACGGTAACCCGGAACAATCTGGCGCAGGATTTTCTCGGGGACTTTGGAGCTCGAGACCCTTACCCGGAGGAGATAGCTAGCCAGTTCGGAGCCAAAGTGTTGGGGAACCAAAGCACAGAGCACAAGATTCTGATACCTAATGCCTCTGTTCTCTCCCTCTCGCAGCTCCAGTGCTCCCCTGTTTCGCCTTCTCAGGCTCCTCTATCCGCGGATGATGCCAAAACGCTCCTCCATAAGGTTAATTATCGCACAAATAATAACCTTTTTTACTGATCACTGTGAGGTAAAAATGTTCGAGTTTTTATTTTACTTGGTCAGACTGTTGTGAAGATTCAGTTGATAATATGAGTCTCTCAGTAAAAGCTTAGTTATTTATAATCTATACGAACTTTTAAAGAATAATGTATTTTTCTATCATATTTCACTAGTTACCAATGGATTTTTAAATTACAACAGTGACATAAAGTTTTTGACCTAAGATTAGATGAGCCCAAATCAATATGAGCCAATATTAAGAATACCATTTGGAATGAGTATTAGTAGATTTATAAAAAGGTGATCAGGCTTTATAAAGATCATGTGTTACTGTTCTAAATCCTCATTCAAATGGTAGAACCATGAAGTTTTATATTTGCTAAACATTATTATATTAATCTGAACTTTTTACAACCAAGTGAATGTTTTGTTTGCACAAATCACAAGCATTCTGTTCATGACTTGATTTGGACCACTCTAAAATAACTATATGGTTATTATGTAAAAACGTTACAGGTTTTGGGGTGGAGTATAGTGGAGGATGAAGCGGGTGGTCGGAAAATAAGGTGCATGTGGAAGGTGAGGGATTTTGGGTGCGGTGTTGAACTCATAAACAGGATCCATAAGGTTGCTGAAGCTTCTGGTCATTACCCTTCTCTCCATTTGGAAAGCCCTACTCAAGTTCGAGCTGAACTATCCACCTCTTCCATTGGTATGTCAACACAAAACACACATTCTCTTTCTTTTTGAGTTTTATGGTTTCTTAAAACGGTTTGCTGTTGGTTTATTTGATGAACAATACAGGAGGCTTGAGCATGAATGATTTCATTATGGCAGCAAAAATAGATGATATCAAGACTTCTGATCTTTCCCCTAAGAAAAGAGTTTGGGCATAACAAAAACTTGGTTTTTTTTTTGTGATATTTTTGTTTGATTACATATAATGTATGTGATGGTTGAAATGGTTCTTCCAAAAGAGTTTAAGCTGGTCCTTTTCTTAACCAAAACATCAAAATAACCTTATACGTGTATTTTAATTCTATTTAATGTTGATTTTCAGTCAGTCTTAATTTTTTATTTAAAGCATTTTTTAAAAAACCCCAGCATACCAAAATCTCTTTCCTCTTTAATAGTAATCATGGGCTGATGATCTTTATATCTCGAAAATAATCATTCACACCATTATATTGTTTTAATTTAGTTTTCAAAACATTTGGTGTAGTTTTTTGGTAGATTAGTTAGACAAAAGCTTGCCTTTTTACATCTTTAGTTCATTCCATTTAAGTGGAATATCACCGTTTGAGCAAAAAAGAAAAATGGAATATCACCGTTTGAGCAAAAAAGAAAAAATGGAATATCACCGTTTGAGCAAAAAAGAAAAAATGAAATAATCACCATTTTATATCTTATTCCCGTTTTAAAATAATGTATGTTTTAAAGTTTTTATACATATTAAAAAACACGTAAAATTTTGATTATAAATACATTATTTTATGTGTTTAGCTATTTCCTATAATTTTTAGCTAATCAAAATTTAGTAAACACAATTAATGTTTTCGAAGTTTAAAATTTACCATTATTACATACATTGAAACTGTAGAATAGAATCTTTTTTAGAATTTTTTTTTTAAAACATAGATCACTTTGAAACGGATACTCAATTATTCTGACCAATTAATTGTAAGATTACAAAAGTCAATGGTGATAATATCAGATCCAAATTATCTTTAGCTAGGGGCCCAATTTTTTTCTATACACTACTCCCTCCATTTCTAAATAAGTGTCACTTTGATACTTTTCACGGAGATTAAGAAAATAAAAAATATACTAATGTACCCTCGTTTAATGTTCAATTATTTAAATAAAATAATTTTAAAAAATATCTATTAGTTATTTAAAAGAGTAAAAAAAGATTATATGTGAAAAGTTGTATTGGAAATGCAAAGTGACACTTATTTTGAAACAAAAAGAAGAAGTTAAAATGACACTTATTTAGAAACAGAACGAGTATCATTTATTTTTGGGATTTGCATCTTTACATCTTGGAAGTAGCCGTTAGAAAAATATCATTAAAATTTTATTTATTCTATTATTCTTTTTACGAAGTAAAACAAACACCAATAAATAATATCTTTTAAAAATAAAACAATGACAAGGATTAATATCTTTTATAAATAAATTTACATTCTAATCCATTAAATGCACATATATACATATATTAAAAGAGTTATATAATTGTTATATTTTCTGATAGTTTACAATCTTTTTATTTATTAAAATAATAATTTAATTTACTAAAACTTCAAAAATAAATAAATTTATTTTTAAGATAAAATATTATAACACTCTTATTGCTAGTAAGGAGAAGTTAAGAGAGCAATTGGAAGAATATTTAACTTATGTATTAAAGTAATTATTAAAAAATTATGAAGTTTTCATCCAATCATGAATTCATAACTACACCGAAATAAGACAAAATAAAATTTTCAAAAACTAATTTTAGTTTCCTTCTTCCATCTAGTTTTTTGTTTCTCATATGGTCAATCAAATCAAGTTTACATACATTAACCAAACCAAATTTTATGCATGAAAATGACAAATTAAAGGGATAATCATATTCTTATAGCATTAAGAAAGAAATATTTGAAATAAATAAAATATATGCTACTGATCAAATACAATGCATATATAATATTAGGAAATAAATAATATTCTTAACTAAATACAAAATCGCTATAAAATATTTATCATTAAACTCCAGATTTGATTGTTTATGTTTCCAATAATAGATTAGAAGCCCTATGCCATTTTTTTTATAAATTGGATCATACTGCATTACTTAATTTCATCAAACGAGAATCAACTTACAACAAATCATATCTAGGACACCTAAGTCTTCTCATATTTGAAAATCCAAGTATATTCATCATGTCAGTTAAGAATGTGTACTTTGTTCTAGTGAGTATATGCATTGCATCCTCCGTTAATGCTCAGTTACCGCAGTTTCCGTTTCCACTTCCATTTCAACCAAGTCCTGGTGGTATGCCAGGATTTCCATTTCCGCTTCCGTTTCAACCAAGTCCCGGTGGTATGCTAGGAATTCCTGATATGAGAAAATGTTGGTCAACATTTATGGATATACCCGGATGCTTTGCAGAGATAAGACAATCTATTACTACTGGAAAATTTGGTAGTATAGGTCCCGCTTGTTGTAAAGCTTTTTTAGATGCTGAAGCCAACTGTCCACATCATCTTCCATTCAACCCGTTTTTCCCTCCTATGGTAAAGGAACAATGCTCCCGAGCTGCTGGTCCTCCAACGACATTGTAGGATTAATGATTATCTACGTGAAGATCAATTACAAAAAAAGAATGGCAGTGATCAAATAATAATATTGTTGCATTTTGTATTTTTAAGCATTTCATCTATTCATAATAATATCTATAGTTGAAGTTAAAGTAACAGACAAGTAAAACGACTTATTTTGAGAAGTGTATGAATCTCAAAGCATGTCACAATGTTTGGTTGATGAATAAATCATTGGTCCTTTATGTCGTATTGATCAAACTTTATATTAGATGCCAATACTTGTTTTTCTGTCAAATGATTTTCAAGATAGTAATGAATACATAATCAGGAAAATTTATGCATATATACATATACATTTTTATAAATATTTGATAAAGATCATACATACAATATGTAGATATTGACATAATGGTTACTCAATGGTAATGATTGAAGTGAGCATGGATCTTTTGTTGAATATAGATGAAAACTCTATATATGATACCATAATCATTAAGGTCATTCATCCCTTGGATTCTCCGGTTATTGAAAAACCAAAATGTCATGATCTTGGCTGGAAACAATGATGATATTCGACTTGTGGTATTGAGAGCACAAGGGGAAGCAAAACAGTGGAGTGAGATAATTATAAGAGCATGATTATTGGGGGTCCTAAGGTGGGTTTCTTAAGCCGTGGGACCCATGAACAGTGTAAGGATCGGTTACAAAAACTATAGATTAAGAACCGGTTCTTATGAGTTTCTTATACTGTTCACGGGTTCCACTGACACGTGGCGACTCGCGATTGGTTCACTTTAAAAAAAGTTAAAAAAAAAAAATAAAAAAATAAAATAAGAAACCCAAAAGGGTTTCTTAATGATGCCCTAAAAGTATTTATGCATGGGGCCAAACCAATTTGGAGCGACTATGGACAATGCTAAGTGTGAATATAGACTAATGCAGTATGCTTTGGCTTTGAGTTGTATCGCAACAGAGATTCGTCTACTCTCTTAAGCTGCCAGGTTTCCTATGTTGTTGATTGTTTGTGTTGCGAGGTATTCACATCAGTCAAATTTTTTTTTATGCTTTTCTATTATTTTGGCTCACGGCTATGTTCGCGTATTATAAACAGAAAGACAATGTTCTATTCCTTACATTATTAAAATAGTTGGCACACAATTAAACTACAAAACATACAATCTTTTGTAAAAAAAAAAAAAAATCTTGCGTACAATTTTAATATTTTCATTTAGTAAAATAATCAAATGTAATTTAATATAACATTTGGTTAATGAGACGTATAAAAGGACAAATGATTCATCCATTGCCCCATGTCTTTAATATTCTACTTATCAAATTCTTAAACTTCATTGATAGAAATTTTTGATATTAAAATATCATCCTATTAATCTATTATTATTATATGAAATGCTAAAGATTTTGTATGTGACTGAAATATAAGAAAGTAACATTAGAATAATCAGATAATTCGTTCTTTTTTTCTTTAATATAATGGGATTTAACCTTTATTTAGAGAATTAAAATTTTACAATCTTACATAACTATTTTTTGGGAGCATTGCTGCATTAACATAGGAGGAAAAGGATTGAGAGGAAGTATTGGTATACATTTGGGTACAGCTTCCAAAAAAACTTTACAACAGTCAGGAGCTATGGTACCAATTTTACCAGTCAATATAGATTGAGTAATCCCTTCAAAACATCCTGGAACATTTTTTAATGTTGATAAACATTGGGTCACGATAGGCCAAAACGGAGGTAACTGAGCATTTACAAAATTTGCAAAGCATATAACGGATAGGAGAAAAAATACACTCATCATAGACATGGTATTTGGAAGGGAATTATGCAATAAGAGAAGATTTAAGAAATTGAATATATGATTTTGGTAAGTTGTTTTTTTTATGAAAATAAATAATTGGCTATATGGTACAATTTATAGAAAAAAAATGGAGTATGACACCTAGATTTGGCTACGTATTTTTGAGTTACTTTCTAATCAATTGTCATTTTAAAGTTGAAACAATTAATAAAAACAATCAAAGGGAGGAACATTGATTATGATATCAAACATTTGGCCACTTCAGTTGCTAAAGTCAAGAGTAATCATTTTTATCTTTAGTAATTGTAACCGTTTTTTATTGATTGGGATTGTATCAGTTGGCTGTTTATTTAATTTCTAGAGATTTTAGATGTAAAGCAATGGCTGTAGCTTTAAGGTCTTAACTCTGAAGGTACGTTTTATTGGTTTTTGTAAAAAAAAGAAAAATCCAAAGGCAACACAACTTTCTTAAAAGAAAAGTCGTGAGTGTTTTGAAGATTTTTCTAGAATTGGTTTGTTAAACCTTTACAGAGACAAAAAAAAATAGAAAGTAGATATTTTTTCAGAATTAGTATTATATTTATAAAGTTCATTTATTCTAGTATTATCTTTTTCAATTTTTAAAAACTAAGCCATAATAAGTCAATCGTGATTATTTTTTTTGTTTCCTTAATCTAAACTTTAAAAACTAAGCCATAATTAATAAGACAAATTTAAATTTTCTATATTATTAAAGTATCTTGTATACTTTTAAGATATTTATCTCGGTTAATTATCATTGATTTGGTAGTTACTGAAAAGTGTATTGTATATAAATAATAATATAATTATAAACATTATATTATTGATATGCGTAAATATGTTAGAATTTTTTTCCTAAAGCTGAAGGTTTATAATTTGTAAAACTGGTTGGTTCGGGTTCCGTCGGTCCATTTTAATCAGATCGGATTAGATTCATCAAGAATGAAAAAATAAAGATAAATGGACATTTCATTAAAAAATTAGAAATAGTGAGAATAAAACCAATTTGTTTTTTTTGACAAGAAAAATAATTTGTTATTCTAATAAAACTATTGCATTTGAGCTATTGATCACGAAATAGAGATTATATTAATAAAATTAAATTTATCTAGTTGAAAGTGGGAGCATGTTGTAAATTACAGTACGTAGCATAATTAGCCTGAGATAAGAAGAAGGTTCAGTTATCTAGCCAGAGCGGAGAGGTCTCTGTATACTCGATTACTCGTTGCAGGCCATTAATCAATGATGATGACAGCCACTTCCTCGTTTCTTTCGTCGCCGTGCTCTCTGCTTCCTTCTCAAGGTCTCTCCTTTTCTCTCCATCTCTCACTCACTAACTATGAACACACTTGTTTTTTTTTTCTCTTTCACAGGGACAAACCAGCGAACGCAATGGACAAGACACGAAAAGGTTCGTCTTTCAGCTTCTCTTGTTCTCCTGTCGAAGTTTGAGTTCAACTGTTACGGAGCTCTAGTTTCAGTAATAACACAGACCAAGGAACCATGCATATGAACTGTTCGATGAAATGCTTGACTGAATTTTGAACTTGTTTTTTTATGGCGCAGAGACAGTTCTCGAGAAAGGTGGCTGTTTCTGGTGTTATCAGAGCTGGATTTGAGCTTAAGCCACCTCCGTATCCTCTTGTACGTTTTTCGTTATCATGAGTTGGGAACGAGTAGATTGAAAAGGATCCACCTTTTTAGATTTTAATTTTGGTTAATATATGGTCATATTAGTACAAGAGTAGGGAACGAGTAGATAAAAAGGACCCAGATTTTAGATTCTAAGATGGTGGTAATGATGAAATGTTATGAATGTAAAGAGCAACAAAGTGTGAATCAATACTTCAGCTCAAAGATTTGTTGAGGTAACAAAAGGGGGGAGATGTTGCTCACTCTGTGTCTGTCTTTGGCAGGATGCTCTGGAACCGCATATGAGCCGGGAAACCTTGGATTATCATTGGGGCAAGCATCACAAAACTTACGTTGAGAACCTGAACAAGCAAATCCTAGGCACAGATCTAGATGGATTGTCATTGGAAGAGGTTGTGCTTCTTTCATACAACAGAGGCAATATGCTTCCTGCCTTCAATAACGCCGCACAGGTAATGCCATAATATGTCTTCTCCAGTTTCTTCCACCCCTTTTTTTCAAGGATTGGATGTGAATTAAGGTTATATGAGGGGCATTGCAGGCATGGAACCATGAGTTCTTCTGGGAGTCTATCCAACCTGGAGGTGGAGGAAAGCCAAGTGGAGATCTCCTCAGACTGATAGAGAGAGATTTTGGGTCTTTCGATGACTTTGTAAAAAGGTTTAAGGCAGCTGCAGCCTCCAACTTTGGTTCAGGTTGGACTTGGCTTGCATGTGAGTGTTTCCAACTTTCTATTCCCTTTCCACTAGAGAAAAATTGCAAACGCCCAACTTACTTAGGAGATCCACTGGTGCAGACAAAGCGAATAGACTTGACGTTGCAAATGCAGTAAACCCACTTCCAAAGGAGGAAGACAAGAAGCTTGTGATAGTAAAAACTCCCAATGCAGTAAATCCACTCGTATGGGACTATTCTGTAAGTGTCTAAACTTTCCAAAGTTGTAGATGAGCCTCTGTTGTTAGCTATGGATTTTGATTTTCTCACACACTTTCTCCATCCGTTTATGTGCAGCCACTTCTCACCATTGATACCTGGGAGGTATAATATAATCCACTCATCTCTCTATATGAATTTCACCTTAGGAAGATTGGTTTTGTTGATCCTTGACTTTGTTTTCTTCTTTGTGCAAAACAGCACGCTTACTATCTGGATTTTGAGGTACCATTAAATGATGCTAAATGAGCTTGTCACTAAATTTTGAAAGCAGAGGTTCTCAATTCTAATGTTGTTGTGTTCTGCGCAGAACCGAAGAGTTGAATACATAAATACATTCATGGAAAAGCTCGTGTCATGGGAAACTGTAAGCGCAAGGCTAGAATCTGCAATGGCTAGAGCAGCTCAAAGAGAACAAGAAGGAACTGATACAGAAGATGAAGAGAATCCAGATGATGAAGAGCCAGAGGTTTACTTAGATAGTGACATTGATGCATCTGAGGCTGACTAAAAAAAACTGAGAATCAGTGATAAACATTTAGCTTCTGAACGAAATGTCAATTACATAGCAAATTTTTCTGCTTATTAAAGCCCTAAGCTTTAAATAAATTTTGTGGTTAAAAATGATTGCTTTGAAAAACAAAAACTTAACGTTACATATTCTACATTCCTCCTATGCGGTCTTGTGATGAGTTACGAGGGGACCTGTGATCGGGCAAAGCCAAGTACCTTTCTACAGATGGTGAATGTCTGTAAACTCTTTGTAGACCATATGGCATTTGGTGTTGCCCGTGTACTGGAGGAGAGTACTCTTGAGGAAGTCTCTGTCCCTGAAGCGGAGAGTGTCTCCTTGGAACTGGAGAGTAAGAGTTTGGAGGCAGATGATCATACGCAGATACACCTCTTCCTAACCCACCAGGTGGAACCATATACTCAGGGGATCTCCTGATGCTTGACCGATGAGGAAAACCTGATGATGGGACGAGGTAGCTACTCACAAGAGCTGATATTTCATCTGTGTCTCCGTCTCTGTGACTAGGGAAACTTCGGTCACGGTATATAGGAGAGTAAGATGAGGAAGCTGTTGGTGGCATTTCCATGTCTGACAACCTTGGACGTTTCATCTGTTGGTTATACAATCTCTTGGTAAGTGCCGCTTCCTCCATTAGACTGATCGATCTCGCTTCTTCCATCTGTTTGTCGAGCTGAAGAATGTCTTTCTCCAGCTTCACCATTTGCTCTTTGATCTGCCAGCCTGGTACTTCTTTCGCTGGGTCTAACTTGTGAGCCTCCAAACACTTCATCACTGATAACAACGCAGCTAACTGCTTTTCGTTCGCCTCTTTCTGAATAAAAGCAAACAACGGTAAGAAATCAGAAAAGGAAAAAGAGTTCAGTTAGGTACATAACGTGTAAAGAAGGGTTCATACAAATGCCATGGGTGCTTGTGCTTTCCGTTTTGCCCTCTCAAATGACTCCTTGCTCATCCTTAGGAATGAAGTTAGAATTGAAGAAGCTGAAAACCTATCCTCCATTCCAAAGGTATAAACCATCTCAAGAGCTTCAATATGCATTCCACACTTGATACTTGAATCAACTATACCTGCAGCCGATAGAAACCCTTTTAGTCGACATTGCTGAAGACTTAATTAGTATACAACAGAAAAGTCGTATACTTTTTAACTTGCAATATCAAAAAACCACTACTTTCAACTCGTTTGGTTCTGACAAACAACAACTTGTTCAATTTGCAGCTTTATAACTTCTCATTTCATTCTAGAATGCAATGTTCTGTCCTATCTCACTGCAGGGTACATAAAATTCTACTCCCAAACTCATATACACAACCCAAAAACAAAGATGAAAACTTGATTCTTTCTAACCCATTCCACAACAAAAGAAACCACCTTTATAACGTAAATTCATCAACTCAGGAAAGAACATGATACCTGACATCATAGGGACAAGAAAAGGTGACCTCTTTAAAGCCCCCGTAATCTCACCAGTACCACTCTGCCTAATCAAATCCAACAAATCCATACTCTTAAAGCTCGCCGGAATCCCAAAACAAGAAACCAACAAAAGCAAACCCCTTGCATCCATTCCCTCCGCTGCACCCAACCCTCCTTCACTCACCAGCCTCTTCTTCCACGCAACAGCAGCCGCCTCGGCCTCATCTTTCACAGAACCATCAACCTTAACCAAAAGTTTCTTCTCCTCACCAGGATCAAGCGTTAGAAGGTAACACTCCAGAATAAGAAGCGAAACCTTCCTCGCAGAGATCGCAGGTGAATCATTGGTAAATGCTTTGCGTCCTTGTAAGTAAAACTTCCCAATGCAATCCAACACGAACTTCGCTGGGTCCTTGGCCAGCTTCAAAGCTGATGGAAGCTCGTTAATGAGCTTAGCTCTGTCAGAGATGTTCACGTACATGTACCTACGAAGCTCTTTACTGCACATCATCTCGCACAATCGTTCCACTTCAGACTTATCAGACTTCTCGGGTACTATCTCAGACGCCTCTTTGGGCGGCGATTGACACACAATCACGGTGGTTGTTTCGTTCTGCGGAGGAGGAAACGGCTGAGATTGGAGGGAGGAAGCGGCGGCGATTTCGATGCCGTTGCTTTTGAGATTGGAGTCAATTGCGTTCTCGATGTAATCCATGTGGCTTTGCAATTCGTCGTAGTGGCGTTTGAAGGTTTTAACTGCGTCTGCACACGCGGTTATGTCGTCTATGGATTTCAAAAATTGAGGAGGCTTAGATTGTTCGAACGTGGTTTTGACAGTCGCCGGGACTTCTCCCCGTCGAATCGTTGCTGATGAAGGTTGCTCCTCGCTTATTGATTGAGGATGGGCGTGGCCATTACGGAAGGCCATGGGAATTTTGCGGAAGAAGAAGAAGAAGAAGGATTGCAACAGATTTGTGTGTTTGATAAAACCCTAATCTGGTTTCTCCTCTGGTAACTGTTCCGAGTTATCCCTCAGGTCTATGATTGTTTCGTTTATAGCTAGGTTGAACTAAAACTTTCATTGGACGTCCGGTTCCCTCTTCGGAACCGGAATTAGAATCGGAATCAAATTTCATTTTCAAAAACTTCTAAATTATCTTATTTAAAAACATATTGAAGTTTACGATTTCATTTTAGAATCACAGTATTTCTTTTGAAGAAAACATAAATGTCAAAAATAAATAAAATATGAAATTATATTTTTTGTTTCTATATAAAATCTAAAGTTAAGAGAAAAAATATATTAAAAACAGATATTGTAAATTATCTTTATGTATTGAAATTTTTATTAGAAAATATCATATATATCAATGCCAATTATTTATGAAATATTAAAAATAATTAATATAGTAACTAACTTCATTTATGTGTATTTTTACAGATTTAATGTGAAATTATTTAAAATTATTATAAGTGAATAAATGCTTTAGTTTTAATTTGAATCATATAGATATTTTTTACTCATAAATTTTAGAAAATTTTCTTTTCATATATATATATATATATATATATATATATATATATATGTGTGTGTGAAAATACACTTCCAACACAATTTCACTTTTTTTTTTTTTATAAAATTTCGCTTATACGCTTTCATACATACGATGCTCCTTTTTTATATCCGCTTGCAATTTCATATAACATAAGTTTATAATTTTATAAATATTTTTTTAACTCGAAAGTAACCAAAATCCATACTAAATTCAAATTTGGAAGATAAATCTATGGGACTAGAAAATTGCAACTCTGTATGTGGTAGTATACGATAAAAATTTTATATATAGTTCATTCCATTTTCCACACAAAAAGAACAAAAACAAGAAGTGAAACCTTGATCAAATGCATTATTTTTCGTTTAAAAATTAGTTAAAACATGATAAGTTAGTTACTTATTTTTAAAAATACAATTAATTAAAAATATATTAACATTTAAATTTTAGATTTAATAATTATTATTTATAATTTAGTAATTGAGGATTTGAGTTAGGTTTATAAAATCCTATAAATATATATATTTTTTAATTTTTCTTTAACAACATATATGAACTCTAAAATTTAATCTAATACAATTTTTATAAAAATATTTATGAAAATAATCATTAATTATATAAAAATATTTATGAAATTAATCATTAATTAAAGATAAATTTTAAAAGTAATATCAAACTTATGATAATTAACCAGAGATCTCAAAATAATTGATTAAACCATAGAAAAGTTAATAAAGTTGCAGAAAAGTGTTAAAATCTACCAAATAATAACTAAGGAATAATGTTCATTTATTACTCTTGGACAAATTAGGTGGGATAACAATTATCTAGATCAAAATGTTTTATACGTCCTCCAATCTATAAAAAAATATTTTTATTTATTCACATATACATTAAAAATGTATCATAAATATATATTATTTTGTATAGTTTTTTGTTTTCAATAAAACTGAATTTAATAATAATTTAATAATCTCAATTAATTTTCTTAAAATTTCTATATTTTATAAAAATTATACAAATTTTTAATCTTTGTAAGAAATGAACTTCTTTGTGAATGAAGTATAATATTATTTGATCTATTATAAATAACAAGGATTAATAATTATACAAAGTATTACAAAATAGGAACTTAAAATAAATTTATTAAAAATACTCTACATCTTATTATAATTATTTAGTTTATTTTACAATATATTTATAATATTAGATTAACATCTTATACTATTATGAAATCAAATTATGGTGTAACTTTATATATTGCATAACTATTTATAACTTAAAATTGAGAAATTACTTTATATATATATTTATTTATTTATCACTTAAAGTTGAGAAATTACTTTATATATATGACAGTTACTGATATTAAATAATAAAAAATTATCAAAAAATACTACATTTTTACTATCATTTTTTATTTACGTTAATCACTTTTATCATACTCAAAATGTATATTGAATCTACAAATATATGTATAAATCCTACGGTCATTCTTAATTCTTCTTCCATGCAAACACATGACTCAACCAATTTAGAAAATTAAAGTATAATATTAATTTGAGTAACAAATACATAATTTAATAAGCTACTACAATTACCTCACGCACTAATCACTATGTATCTTTATATATATATATACACATGATTGCAACTAGCAACTGAGATTCACGTACAAGACGAGTGAGTATAAACCAAAGAATCTTTATATACAATTCTCCCATAGTGAAATCTATGCGATTGATGTCTTGTCTGTAACTCGTACAGTGTAAGAATCTGGTTTGGTCCGAACCGAAGGGTTTCCAGTATCATCTAGAACCACAAAAGCCGTGTCACCGGGCTTAAAGCTCCCAGCAAGAAAGGCTTCGCTGAGTGGATCTTCCACAATCTCTGTGACGGTTCTACGTAGTGGTCGTGCACCGTAGGCCGGATCATAGCCTTGTCTGCATATAAGCTCCTTGACAGGTTCAGACACCTCTAAACCGACTCCAAGTGCCACAAGCCTCGACTTCAAGTCTTGTAGCATCAGGTTCAGGATCTCCATCATCTGCAAAATCAGAGTTCAACATTTGCTTTTATGAATTTTAATCTTTTTGGTTCAAGGCTTTGCTTTAAGGCTTTCGGTTTAGTTCAGTGTTTCATGGCTAACCTGAGCCTGCTCGAGCTGTCTGAAGATGACGATTTCGTCTATTCGGTTCAGGAGCTCTGGACGGAAGTAGTTCTTGAGTTCTTCGACAACCAAAGCTTTCATACCAGAGTAAGAAGCTTCCTCTTCGTCATCATCGAGGATGAAACCTATTGACCCGTGTCTTCCCTTGGCAATGGCTGATGATCCAACGTTAGAGGTCATTATGATCAGTGCGTTCTTAAAAGATACTCTCCTACCCTGTACAATAACCGAGCCAACATAAACTTAAACTCTGTATGTCTATTGAAGAAGCTAGAAAGCTCAGACACCAGTAGATGTGTTGAAGTGTTTATAAATAGGGGGACATCAAACCTGTGAATCGGTTAGATGGCCGTCTTCGAAGAGCTGGAGAAGAATATTGAAAATATCAGGATGGGCTTTCTCTATCTCATCGAATAAAACCACTGTAAAAGGACGTCTCCTGATAGCTTCAGTTAGCATTCCACCTTCTTCAAAACCAACATATCCTGGAGGAGAGCCTATCAACTTGCTCACGGTATGACGCTCCATGTATTCACTCATGTCCAATCTCAGCATAGATTCCTCCTACAATAACCATATAAAATAAGTTCAGTGACCACATCATGTACCATCAGAGCATTAGATTATTAACGAAGCTTTACCGATCCAAAATAATTAGCTGCTAGAGCTTTTGTGAGTTCGGTTTTTCCAACTCCAGTTGGTCCACAGAAAAGCATAGCGGCAATTGGACGGTCAGGATCTTTTAAGCCAACCCGTGACCTCTTCACAGCTCTAGATATGGCAGTTACAGCCTCATCTTGACCAACAACTCTGCTTCTAAGCTGATCTTCTAGACCCATAAGAAGCATTCTTTCATCTGCAGTGATCTGCTGAACTGGAATTCCAGACCAAGCCGATGCAACGGCTGCAATATCATCAGGTCCCACCTGTATAGGCCTGAAAGCAGAATCAAACTAATGTTATGGAGGTTCCTTCTTTAATTTTCTTAAAATGTCTATTTGTAAATATGTCAAAGAAGAAAATCATACTCATCGTTGCCTGCTGCAGGCGGCAGAGAAGACTCCTCAACTAGTTCACCAGACTCATCTGCAATGCCATCACCATCATTCTGGTTCGGTCTGCTTGATAGAACCTATTAACAGAATATTTACTGAAACCATTTAATAGGTAAATATGATAAGTGTATACTGGTAGGGCGAATGTCTAGTCTTTTACCACTTCGTGCATGGCCTGAACAGTTCTGATCTCTTGCCAGTAATCATCCGGTGGCTTCGAAAGGATACAGATTGCATCCTCCTTTTTCTTTCTAAAAGCCTGGATGCGAGCTCTGCTTCCTGCCTCGTCAATAAGATCAATAGCTTTATCTGGAAGAAATCTATCAGCGATGTATCGTGATGAAAGGTACACTGCAGCATCTATGGCTTCCATGGTATATGTACAATTGTGATGGGCTTCATATTTTTCACGAAGGCCGAGCAAAATCTTCACCGCATCTTCCTGTAATGTTGTTAAAGATGAATACAATAGATAAGAACACAGATGCTGGTTAGTTAATAAGATTAGAAAACACCGGCTTGAAAAGAAACCTCGCTTGGCTCGTCAATCAATACTGGCTGGAATCTCCTTGCTAGTGCTTTGTCCTTCTCAAATTGACTCCTATATTCGTCAAGGGTCGTGGATGCAATACACTGCAAATGATTGATTATTGATTAGTAGAGCTAGCTTTAGAGCAACATAAATGTTTCTGTGGGACTTTTGCTTCTGTTCTATTTTCATATGAACTACATCCAGACAGAGGTGGAAACATTACTTTGTTTCAGTTTACTAAAATCTTTGAGCATAAACCAAACCCAAAGTGGTACACTTTCTTAAAGCAGCAGAAAGTCAATTCATTCAGCATGCGTACCTGAAGTTCACCCCTTCCAAGTGGTGGTTTCAAGAGATTAGCAATGTCAAGCCCAGACCCTTTGTTTCCTCTTCCGACTGTGCCAGATCCAATAAGAGTATGCACTTCATCTATGAAGAGAATCACCTTACCTATGAGAAAACAAAAGAAAAAAAAAAGATATGTTGATATGTGCCTTTTTAATTTGACAGTCTTCCATGTATTAATATTTTGAGATCAATACCTGATTTTTTTACTTCGCTTATCAAAGCAGTAACTCGTGATTCCAGTTCCCCTCTTTCCTTTGCACCAGCCATTAGCAGTCCTATATCCAAGGACATGATGCGTTTTGTCTACATATAGCAACAAACAAAACTGGTTATATACATGGCTAACAAACTCCATATTAAAAAGTAAATTCCTTTGTTTAGATACTGGGTGCGCACCAAGAGAAATCCAGGAGCATTTGCTTCTGCAATACTAATCGCAAGTCCTTCAGCAATGGCGGTCTTCCCAACACCAGCCTCACCGAGAAGAATGGGGTTGTTTTTGGTTCTGCGGCAAAGTATTTGGATAACTCTTTGAACTTCCTTTTCCCTGCCAATAACAGGATCAATAAGCCCCTCACTAGCTCGTGCCGTAAGATCCACACAAAACTGTTCCAGTACACTTTTCTCTGGTGAACACACAAATTTGGTTAAAAAGGATCCACATCAGTATCTCTCTTCTAAGACTCATAAAAACAAATAAAGTAAATAAAAACATTACCTTTCGTTCTTCCAAGACCACCAACTCTGCCATTAGGGGAAGCGTCAGAGTTCCCTTTAGACGAAGATGGTTCTCTTCCATCTTTAGCAATCTCTCCTTTAAGTCTAGTC
The DNA here is from genome assembly GCA_905132765.1 of Moricandia arvensis. Lineage (NCBI taxonomy): Eukaryota > Viridiplantae > Streptophyta > Magnoliopsida > Brassicales > Brassicaceae > Moricandia > Moricandia arvensis. The sequence goes on from CAJHQP010001859.1 coordinate 29,564, forward strand.
AGTGCTGCTGCTGTGAGCAAATTCATGTTTGCTCCCAATCTAACATCACATCAACAAATCAAAAAGCAATCAGAGACAGTTTGTTTCATCCCCAACATAGTTCAAAATAACTATGTATGGTCTAGTGGTAGGCGGATCTGGTAACTAAGCGAACTAGGTTCGAATCGACTCCACTACACTAAGCATACTAAACATGTGTGGCCATGCGACGGATATAAAGCCATCTTTAGGCCTTATTCGAATATTTTAATCTGGATCTTTCCATAGGTCCGGAATACTGATAGATTAATGCAAAAAAGACATAATTAAGAAAAGAAAGTTATACCTCTTGAGAACTCTGCCGGCACTACCGTCATCAACGGTGAACAGTCCAACGGCTATATGCTCCGGAGCAATATACTGACACTCCAAAGTCCTGGAGTACTCAACCGCAGCTTCGAACACCCGCTTCGTACTGATAGAGAACGGCATATCAGTAGACTTAGAGTACGAACTCGAACCCGACGACTCCGATAAACCAGAATCGGAATCACCTTCGTTCCAGATACTCGAGACAGCTTCACGCGCCTTGTCTATGGTAATTCCCGATCCAAGGAACCCCTGAGGGTCCCGATCCTCTGCGATGAGGCCTAGGAGAAGGTGCTGAGGGTAAACCATGTCTTTACCTAACGACTTAGCTTCCTTCTGGGAGAAGATGATGGCTCTGATGGCACGTTCGGTGAACCGCTCGAAAACAGCTGAAATCGGGGTGAGTTTCTTCCGTCGTTTCTTGTGAGAGTTCGTTGGAGTGGTGGAGAAGCGGTGGATGGTACGGTTGGAGAGGGAGATTCCGAGGTAGGAGGAAGAGAAGGAAGAGAGGGAAGAAGCGGCGAAGGAAGTGACTGGAGAGGAAGAAGAAGAAGGGGCAAGACGGCGGGTGTGAAGTGTTAGAGGTGAGGAAGTAGATAAGACTTCCATGGTCGTTGTTAGCTGTGAGCCCTGAGATAGTCTCCGGTGATGTTTTCCGATTTGTGCCAAAATGATGTGAATTGTTTTTTTTTTAAGAAGAAAATGAGAAAGGAAGCAAAGGTGGAAGAGGCGGAAAGTAAAGATGAGACGTCACGGCAATGTATTCTTTTTTGGTTATTCGGTTAGTTGTGGATTTATACAGTATTTATATAAACGTAACTCTGGATTCTTTAAGGGACTGTTTGGCTACAGTTTAATTAGTCACGTTTGGGTTTTGAGAAGATTCTTTTCACTGTTGTCTATTGTTTACTTGTTATAGGAGACTCAAAGAAGCGTATGCGTGTTTTTATTTGTTTTCATACTGAATGAAGTTTCAAGGTTGTGGAAACTTAAGTCTGACACAAACAAAGAGACATCTTTTTTTTCTTTGTAGACAATAGCTTTTCGTAACATTTAAAAAAGATTATGTATAATCTTGTGGTTTGGATTAACAGGAGAAAAAATGTAAAATATTATGAATTTTAATGTTTACCGATATCAGTTTAACGAGTTATTAAGGTGGTTATGTCGTTTATTTGTTAGTCTTAACTTGACATCTAACTATTTTTTTGTTTTGAATACGTTAATTAGAGCAAACGTTCTGGTGTCTTTCGCACAACCTCAAAAAAACAAACGTATAACATGTGGGTATGTGTTTGGATGACAATGAAATGCAAGTTTGCGTGACATAACGTCTGACGCGGTTTTCCCTGAAAAGAACAAAGTTTTGTTGGGTTTTCTTCTAGTTAAAACGTTTTTAACTTCTTAACTTTTTATCCTCCTCAAACTTTTTTTTTTTGAAACTAAACAAACTTATGTTTACTCATAGAGACTTGTGAATGTAAATTTGATTATTGCAAATATAGCCTTTGTAATCTTTTAATTTAGTCATACCCTTTCCTTGAAAGAATATTGGATATGAAGAAAGAAAGCATTAACGTCTAAAATAAATACAATTGTGGTATCTGCCCTTTGACCCATGCCCTCAAGTCAACAAATGATGAAAACGCAGAACGTGGAAGAAGAAAAATGAAAGGACCAAAAGCAAGCACAAATGCTACAAGAAGAAGCTCAAGTTGCACACGGAATGAAACAAAGAGAAGCGGTCCCAATCCTAAACTAGAGAATAGAGAAAATAAAAAACTTATTAGCCTAGCAGTGACAATTTAGGGTTCGTAGTTGTCTTACATTTTAATTGTTCGGTGGAAATGTCTTTCCATTTGAAGAAAAATAGAATACAAACAAAAACAAAGTCATTTTATTGGTTACCCAAGTTCTCATCTTGCATGTCGATTCACCAGCGTTTTGACGTAGGTTGCAAGCAGTAACGTGTGTACTTTTCTGATTTCTCTCCGTGTTAAGTCACTTTCTTCGTATTTCTTTTGAGTTTATAAAACAACTCGGACTAATCTCCGTTGGAGGTGCAACCTACGGATAAACCTTCTATATATATAGGTAGTTAAACGAGGTCCAAAGTATAATGACATTTATGTGTGGTCATACATAGTACTAATATAGTAGTTTGGGGTTATTTCGAATCAGAATCATTTAGTTTCCCAAAAATCCAATTACTACTATACCATCCATATCATGTTTGGTTAAGCCCAAAACATGGCCTCTTATCAACTCTTTTCATTTCTTTTCTTAACCATTATATCTATATATCTATATATATAAAATAAAAACTTTAAAAGCCTTGACATTGTTGGAATAAGCTTGAAATAACTTGACAAGCAGAAAATCCTAATCCTACCGAGTTATGGTTTTCTAAAAGGATTAGGAAATATCTAGAAGTGTTTTTACAAATAGAATTAGGAGTTTATCTAGTTCCTATATAAAGAGTTGCAGAGTTGTTGCAACCATAAAAGAGTTTTATAATTATCGAAAGATAAGCTTAAGGTTTTGAGAGAATTTTCCTTAAGATTAATAAAAGAGCAAATTCTTATTAAAGAGATCTTGTTATACAAGTTACTGAAACTAAGATAATAGACATATTGTCATACCATTTATATAAAGATGGTACAAATAGTGAAAAAGCTTGGGTTAACAATGCACCAATAACAATTCAAAATGTACCGTTTCAATCGACTTAAGTGATCAGTTTGATGGAGAAATCTAGTCACGTCCATCTCGTCTCCCATGTCTTTGGTGATAGGAGTTACTATCTCAGAACTTGTGGCATATCACTGAACTACATCACATTTCTCCATGTCATTCGCCATTGCTGCGTGCAAGCAAATGTTGGACTTTGTGTCATAGTTGCCTACACCTACTGCATTTAGTAGGCAACAAAGCATATTATATATCCACTATATTAGAGAGAAAATCTTTTATATCACCAGAAACAATCTTTGTTAGAAAAAGCTTTACTCAGTTAAACCTAGATCAGACTCTTGGCCTCATCCATGAAAGGATCTAGGCAAGGTTTGTGAGATACCATTGAACACCTAATTCATGAGCCATATGGGTTATTCTCGGGACTGAATACAAAATGTTATTTTTTTTCAAAGTTATCCATATTGGAGTAATTATGATCTCAAAGATAACTAAGGTTGTTTGTCAATTCAGTAGCTCAAGTTTTATAATGGTGATTACTGATTATGCAATTCTTACCCACCTTAGCGTATTGCAGACCACAAATATAAAGATTATATAGAGGAGACAAACACCTATAGAACTGTCCGAAGATCCATTCTTTCTAGTCCTTGTAACAAAATGTTAGGTGGAATCGCTGCATCAAGAACTGGAAGAATATAAGCATAAAGCATTTTCAGCTTTATAAGCCTGAATCATGCCTCCCCTGTTTTAGATAGGATCTACTTCTCTATTGCTTTCTAGTCGTAGCAATTGATACTTCGTATTGGATTAATTACAAAACCCCATGAGATGATCATTAGACAATAGCGATATTTCCAAATAAATTCTCCCACTGAGAGAGCGAGTATAAGTTTTCTGATGAGAACATGGTAAGAAACAAAGAACTTGTGCCAACCAGCTTAAAGTTGCATTTAACTGATGAAGTCAAGAAATTATTTAAAAGGTAAGAGCATGTTTATCCTTTAGGGTTCTTTGTTTTTTTTTTTTTTCTTTTTAAAAAATAAATAAATTAAAAACACCAATCGCGGGCCGCCACGTGTCAGTGGGGCCCGCGAATAGTGCAAGAACCAAGGAGAGAGGGTCTCTTGTTTAAGGGAATTAAGGGATGATTTTTGGGGGATTTAGTGAGTCCCACTCCTTAAGAGACCCACTAAGCTCCCCCAATAAACTTGCTCTAATAACCATTCAAATGTTTATTGGCAATAGTAGCTACCAAGTCTACCCTATTTTAAGCTTAACGCAAGTAAAAAAAAGGTCCATAAAATAATTCAATTTTCTGACCAAAAGAAAGACAAAAAATGAAGATCGAAAAGCACTTTGAGAACCAAATTTTAGATTCCTAATTATTATCTATTTTTCATTTCATAATTTATTATTTTCGTGATATATATAATCCCCGTTTGAGAACTTATCATACTTTGTAACTAAATAATGATTCTCTTTGTGATTTTTTTCAATCCTTTAATATATCACATTGGTAGTCATCAGGACCGTGGTATCGACCCATCAACCCACAGGAAACGTCTTGTATCGAAATCGACCAGCTCTGAATTTCCTTACCTTTTTGAGTTTTATTTATTGATTGGTAAACTTGTTTTTTCTTTTTATGGTTTTTGGATGGCATTGATCATTCCTTTTTAAAACATATTAAATGCAACTTGTGCACAATTTGTATTTGCCTACATCGGTTTTGTAGTTTTAAAATGATAAAATCGAATATAATCAATAATTTCTTGGATTCTCATTACTAAATATTAATATATTACTTTCTTGATAAGTTTCAAACATTCGCTGCAGTCTTGTTAAAAACACAGTGGACTATTGTTTCAATTTAATTAAAAAAGAATAATAACTCAACTTATGATTATTTAAATTTACTCTGTTATGGTTTTGCATTACAGTTGCACGTTACAAGTTTTGGTTGTGTTGTGCATCACAGATGACAAATTTGGTGGGCCAACTCGGACCACGTCTCTCTTCTATATTCAAATATTTTTCTTATACTTACTCAATCATCTCTCCTCTACTATTTATATACAAATCCAATTTCATTCCTCCTATCAATCAAAACATCATCAAGTATTTTCCCGGAAAATTCAATGCTTTCTCTCGTGAAAATGTTCTCTCTGCGATTACAACTTTTCCTCTGAATCTTTCTACTATACTCACATTTCATTTCCTGTGAAATTAAACCAAGAGAAACTTTTTTTTTGTTTTCAAGTAAAAAAAAAAAATGCAGAGAGTGAGCTTTGAAGTGTCAGGGTCAGGCTACAACTCGGACGCAGACAGCACTTACATGAGCGGTCCAATGAGCGGTCAACTCCCACCGGTTTACAAAAAACCAGCGATCAAGAACTCCTCGGCTGAGAACAGCCAGAGAACCCGTACCACCCCGGCTCCATACGTGGACATCACGGTAGATGTCCACGACGACAGGGTATCAGTACACAGCCTCAAGTCTCCCGGATCGGACGGTGGATCCAGCGTGGATGAGAATGCAGAGCTCACGTTGCTAAAACGCAACCGTCTCGAGAAGAAAACGTCTGTGGTGAAGCGTTTAGCCTCTGTCTCTCACGAGCTCAAGCGCATTACGTCTGTCTCTAGTAGTACGAGGAAGGCTGGTCGTGGTGCGCCTAAGTTAGACCGGACGAAATCTGCCGCGGCTCAGGCTTTGAAGGGGCTTAAGTTTATCAGCAAAAATGACGGTGGGGCGGGATGGTCTGCCGTGGAGAAGCGGTTTAATCAGATCACGGCGACGACCGGTGGATTGTTGATTCGAGGCAAGTTTGGGGAGTGTATTGGGATGAACTCGAAGGAGTTTGCGTTGGAGTTGTTTGATGCGTTGGCTAGACGAAGGAACATAACTGGGGAAGTGATCGATGGAGATCAGTTAAAAGAGTTTTGGGAACAGATCAATGATCAAAGCTTTGACTCTCGACTTAAGACATTCTTTGACATGTACAGTTTCTTGTCTGTTAAGTTTCTCTTTCTCTGTCTGTGAATCTGATGGTAATGAAAAAACAAATGCAGGGTGGATAAAGATGCTGATGGTAGACTTACAGAAGATGAAGTTAGAGAGGTAAATGCAGAGTTATCTTTTCAGTGTTCTAAAAGTCGGACATAAACGAAACGATTCTTCTTGAACATTCAAAAAAGTCGGACATAAACGAAACAATTATTCTCGATAAAAAAAATTGTTCTAAACATCAAAAAAATGGTCTAGTCGTCCAGCTAATCAATAATCTCCTATAAATCGTCTAATTAACGTGTAACGATTTCTTGAGCATTGGTTTACTCTTTTTCTGTTTCACAGATTATAAGTCTTAGTGCATCTGCAAACAATCTGAGTACAATCCAGAAGAGAGCTGATGAATATGCAGCTCTTATCATGGAAGAGCTGGATCCAGACAATATAGGCTACATCATGGTAAGTAATGAAACTCGATTTTTCCACATGTTATTAAGGTTGAGACTGAATCATTTGTGTTGAGTCTTGAAACAGTTGGAGAGTCTTGAGACACTTCTTTTGCAAGCGGCGTCACAGTCTGTAATAACAAGTACTGGGGAGAGAAAGAACCTGAGCCAAATGATGAGTCAGAGGCTTAAGCCTACGTTTAACCGCAACCCATTGAAGCGATGGTACCGTGGACTCAGATTCTTCGTGCTAGACAACTGGCAAAGATGTTGGGTTATAGCTCTATGGATCATAGCTATGGCCATACTCTTTGTATACAAATACATTCAATACAGACGTAGCCCTGTGTATCCAGTGATGGGTGATTGTGTGTGCATGGCTAAAGGTGCAGCGGAAACTGTGAAGCTGAACATGGCTTTGATTCTCTTCCCTGTTTGTAGAAACACCATCACATGGCTTAGGAATAAGACCAGGTTGGGTCGTGTTGTCCCATTTGATGATAATCTCAACTTCCACAAGGTAACACAACACAACACAAACATATCCTAAACTTATGTTTGTTAATGGAATTTTAATCAATGGTTTAAAACATTAGGTTATAGCTGTGGGGATTGTAGTTGGAGTAACTATGCACGCCGGTGCACATTTAGCGTGTGATTTTCCGCGGCTACTAAATGCAACTCCTGAACAATATCAGCCTTTAAGACAGTTTTTTGGGGAGGAGCAACCACAGAGTTACTGGCACTTTGTTAACTCTTTTGAAGGTATAACTGGACTTGTAATGGTTATGTTAATGGCGATTGCTTTCACATTAGCCACTCCTTGGTTCAGAAGAGGGAAGCTTAAGCTTCCAGGACCATTAAAGCAACTAGCTAGCTTCAATGCCTTTTGGTACACTCATCATTTGTTTGTCATAGTCTACATTCTCCTTGTGGCTCATGGATACTACTTGTATATCACCAAAGATTGGCGTCAAAAGACGGTAACTAAGTTAAAGCCATTCTTCAAATCACAAAGGTACGTACATATATAAGCTGATTCTTAATCATTTGGTTGTAGACTTGGATGTATTTGGTGGCACCAGTGGTTCTATACGCGTGTGAAAGGTTGATACGAGCATTCAGGTCGAGCATCAAGGCAGTGACTATTAAGAAAGTGGCAGTTTATCCAGGAAACGTATTGGCATTACATTTGTCAAGGCCTCAAAACTTCAAATACAAGAGTGGTCAGTACATGTTTGTTAACTGTGCTGCTGTATCTCCATTTGAATGGTACAAAACCAAACCAAACTTATATATTTATCGGCGTTGTGACCTTATTATACATGTCTAATGAGAGTGTTCATCAAAATGTAGGCATCCATTTTCAATCACCTCTGCACCACAAGATGATTACCTTAGTGTTCATATCAGAGTTCTTGGAGATTGGACAAGGGCTCTCAAAGGAGTCTTCTCTGAGGTTTGATAAATTCTCAAATCAACCAACTCTTAAAGAGTTTTGATATGAATGGTTAGGTTTGTGTTGTTTGTTTCAGGTGTGTAAGCCACCTCCTGCAGGAGTTAGTGGTCTGCTTAGAGCCGACATGATGCATGGTGCAAATAATCCCGAGTAAGTGAAAATCCTAACCACTATATCTTGAAAATTCCACAAAGCTAATTCTACACGTAAATGACTAAGTCGTGCTAAGAGAAAGGAAAGATTTGGTTCTAGAAGGTTTTTGAGAGGATGAATCATGAAAACGTGATATCCACTTAGAAAAGCTATCAGGTATAAAGGGTGACAAATTCAAACAATGTTGTACCTAACTCATCATAATATAAAGTGGTGGGAGACCACAACTTAAAACAAAACTTTCAACGTAATTATCACTATATTATTTATATGATGGAGATACATTATTTGATATATATCATGCAAGCACGATAGATCATGTGACCGCGTAAATTTTGGGTCCCTTCTCTTGCAATATTTTAAAGGGATTTATTAAGGGTGATAGGTCAAACTCCACTTTTTAATGTCAACATTCAATGGTTTTTTAATAAAATATTTTTGCATCTACTGCCGAGTGGTTTTATTTACTTAATCAAGTTTCTTATTTTGGAAATCAATCAAAAAACAAAACAAAATTGAATAGATGTTGACTTTTAAATGGTAGTCATAGTTTCCTATCTGTGTTTTTGAGGCATATCACATGTAGATATAACAGAGTTCCAGGTGTACGAATATGTTTTAATTCACATGCCAACTTAATATATGTTTAGTAGGAAATGATTATTATAGTCGTGTACTTTTTGGTTGTAAGTGTTCACAAACCAAATTAATTTGTTTGGATATATAAGCATATGATTATTCTATTCAACCAAGAATATTCGAAACTATAAATTTGTTTTGTTTTGTATAGAGCTAGCACCCTAGCAGGACAAAATATAGTCACAAGAGAAAGTGAACACGAGATTAACTGAAAATATTATAAACGTAATTTAGAATAGTCTACATCCAACTAACGTTTACTCATATATCGGATTTTAAAAGATGACTAGAGCTGGACCCGCTCACCGAGCGGGTGTTAATTTAAATCAACTCAAACCCCGTATAAAAAATTATAATATGAACCTACCCGGACCCGGAAAGATCAACTCAAACCCCGTCTAGAAATTTATAATATCTACATGTAGTTTAGTTTTAGAACAAAAAAAACGATATCATAAAACTGATTTCTATTCGGATGGATACTTGGATGAATGTGAATAAATAAAAACTATTTATTAACCGGTTGGAATCTTTGTCACGAATGAAATAATTTTATTTAAACATATGAAATTATTAAGATTAACACGTAAAATAAGTGATATTAATTATTATAATAAATATAATTAATGAAGTAATTAGAAAAAGTAAAAAAAGAAAGATGTAATAAAACATTTTAAAATTTGGATAAGACAACATTCCTAATTAGTAGCTTCATTAAAATATCAATTGCTTCATTTATTAGTGTAATAAATCGATTAAGTTAATTTGGATAAGACAATATTCCTAATTAGTAACTTCATTAAAACATCAATAACTTCATTAATTACTGTTGTAATAAATGACTAAATTTTAGTATTCTCAGATTTGTACTTCTGTTTTAATAATATAGATAGTTTTGAAATACGATTGTATGTACAAATTTGATTTTTTTTTTTTTTAACATAATACTTGATTACAACGGAACTGTTACAACCATCTACGTTTGTTTCGTTGAACAATATAAGATTGTGAGCTGTGACACTAATAGCAATGACCCTTATTGCACAGCTTCCCGAAAGTCTTGATCGATGGTCCATACGGTGCACCAGCGCAAGACTACAAAAAGTACGAGGTAGTTCTACTGGTTGGTCTCGGGATCGGAGCCACACCAATGATCAGTATCGTCAAAGACATTGTCAACAACATCAAGGCCAAAGAACAAGCCCAACTCAACCGAATGGAGCATGGAACAAGCGAACCACAGCAACGAGACAAGAAAGAGAGTTTCAGGACACGTAGGGCTTACTTCTACTGGGTTACCCGTGAACAAGGCTCTTTCGATTGGTTTAAGAACATTATGAACGAGATCGCGGAAAGAGATACCAACCGTATCATCGAGCTTCATAACTATTGTACAAGCGTCTATGAAGAAGGTGATGCTCGTTCTGCGTTGATACATATGCTTCAGTCACTAAACCATGCAAAGAATGGTGTGGATATTGTCTCTGGAACAAGAGTGATGTCTCATTTTGCTAAACCTAATTGGAGAAATGTTTACAAACGCATAGCCATGGATCATCCTAACACTAAAGTTGGTAAGTCCACATCATCTTCTCCATTATGCTAATGGTTATTATAAAACATCAGCTAAAAGATTATTAATTTGGTAGAGTAAAAGTAGAGATGATATAACATACCAAATGATATTAACAACATTGTGCAGGAGTATTCTACTGTGGAGCACCAGCATTGACAAAGGAGCTAAGGCATTTAGCTTTAGATTTCACTCACAAGACAAGCACTAGATTTTCCTTCCACAAAGAGAACTTCTAAAGGAAGCAAAAAGGATGCATTGAGTTATGTTTCTCGTAATTTCACTTCTCTAATACTATATTTACTAAATTATATGTATACATATAAGTGCGCATGCACCCAACTTGACTGTAGAGTTCCTTTCATGCTTTTTGGTCGTATGTTTAAATTGCTCTCTTTGGAAAGTGTATCCTTACATTGTCGACAAAAAACGGTGCAAAACGAAGCAAAGGTTGTATAAGTTTAAAGAATTGTGATTTTGTATACAAGAGACAATTTTTAGAGGTGTTATCATTTAAGTTTTGTAAATCTTTGTCACGTTTCTGTAAGTTTAGGATTGAGAATTGAAAGTAAAATAAAAACACTATAATTATCTTGATATTGTGGAAGTTGTTTTGGTTTAATGGTTAGTTAAGGATATATTAACTCTTTTACATCAAGTGATTTGAAATTTAAATTCTAGAACCAAAGGAGACAAATTCATATGAGATTTTGATAACGGTACAGTAGAACCATTTTATAACGTTCCGACCGCTCACGGCTAATGGGCCATCCACGTCCGTTTTTTCGGTCGCTGAGTCTCATCCCGTTTGATGGTCGTGCGTTACTTTTTTCAAGGCTCGAAATCATTGTTTACTGACTCTGCAATCACCACCCGACCTTTTCCCGTGTTTTGGTCTCACTCGCACGGTATCGCGAATCACTTCCCGATAGGTCATCCATCCTTTCACTACTTCAGCTCAAGCACGTTTAACCCTAAAGTTCTAAACGGATGTGTGACGGAAAAAGTAACTCAACTTTAGTGACATAGGTAATCAAATTAATTCTTTTAAGCCTTTTATATATCACAATTCAGGATGTTACACATTTGATATAGATTTTCACAAGGTGGTAGAGTTGATATAGCATAGTTTTACATAAAAGGTGAAATAGTAAATTGGAGCAAATTAAATCCTAAACAAAAATTGAGTTGGAAATGATTCTAAGCAGTTGATATATTAATTAAACAAATAAGAAAGTGTTTGAAATAAATTTAAATCTTTCTATAATGCCATATTGATGCATAATATAATTTTTGACTACACACTATTTCTTGTTTCAAAATTATTTATCTTAATTTTATTTATCAAGTTAGAACTATGCATCAATGCATATCAAAACTGCAGGCAAATTCAAAAAAAAGAAACTGAACCAAAATATAAATCGGATTTTTATTTTATGTTTTATAATACGCATAAAACATACTATTGCAACTTTACAAATAAAGTGTCCATGTCTCCTTTTTTACAGTGATAAGTATGTTTTGATATTTGCTATTTACAAAAGTAAGGTACTTAGTTTTTTTTTCAGATTTTGCCCTTCCGACAAAATTCAACATTTGGATCTGCCTTGCATGAACTCTCGGCATGCCTCCGTGGAAGAAAACAAAAGCGTGAACGGCAGGATTCGAACCTGCGCGGGCAAAGCCCACATGATTTCTAGTCATGCCCGATAACCACTCCGGCACGTCCACTTTAGTGTTAGGCTTTCTCTTCAATTTAATTAGTTTATAATTAGATAACATTAAAAGTTAAGAAGCATCATTACGATCATCAAAAGCATAAGTGAAGAAGCATCACTATCAAAAGCTCTGTAACCTTCTTCGCTTACTGTCATGCAAACTCCTCACATCGAGGACCTTGTTCATTCCGCTTGACTTTTGTGTGACAGAAACACCTATATTTCTTATATGAAAGATGCACGCAACAACCTGGTTGATGCTATATGTGAACAGAAAAAAAAAAAGATGCACGCAACAACCTGGTTCTGGTTGATGTTACATGTGAACTCATCTGCTTAACTTCTCTGCTTCATAATCTGGATATTTGGGTAGGTTTCAGGTCTTTTGGGGTAGGACTGTAGGAGGATTAATTTTGACACATTTATGAATCACTAATGTTATAAGTTCTTTTCTTTTCGGCGTTCCGGATGGGTTCGGTTCTTGATTATGTTCTCATAAACTAATTATGTTCCCACAAACAAGCTAAAAATAGAATTATTATGAATTCGAAAACGAGAGGCCACAAAAAAAACTCACGCAAAATTTGGGGGAGATGGACCTTTGACCCACAAAAAGGATGAGAACAAGCTCTGTCCAAAACTCCTTAAAAAAATACACTTAGAATTGTGAAACAGAGAGAGACAAGGAAGAAGAAGATGGTTGGAAGCAAAGAGAAACGAGACAAGAGACTCCAACAGATCTCTCTCCTTCGTACTATTCCTTACTCTGATCACCAGAGGTATCTCATCTTCCTTTCTAATCTCATTTTGAACAAACTTTCCATATATATCTCAATTTGTAAAGAAGAATGTTTATTGTGTTTCATTAGGTGGTGGACATCTGAAACTGTGGCGGTTGTAACAGGTGCGAACAGAGGGATAGGATTTGAGATGGTGAAACAATTGGCTGGACATGGCTTAACTGTTATATTAACATCTAGAGACGAGAATGTAGGCTTCGAAGCCGCTAAAGTGTTGCAAGAAGGTGGCTTCAACGTTGATTTCCACCGCCTCGATATCTTGGACTCTTCCTCAATTCAAGACTTCTGCCAATGGATCAAGGATAAATATGGATTCGTCAATGTTTTAGTAAGTTTGATCCCATTTAACATTTTCACTTTAATTAGTTAGCCATTAAAACCAGTATTCTAGTTAGCAAATCGGATATGAACGAAAAGATTTTTAGAAAAAGTAGGTTTATGCGTTCAAAAAGTCGTTCTAGGCATCTGCTTAACAGTTTCTTGAACATTGATCAAAACACTTGATGATGTGCTTTTATGTAGATAAACAATGCAGGGGTAAACTACAATGTTGGAACACATAACTCAGTTGATAACTCTCATATGGTTATATCTACAAACTACTATGGGACAAAGAACATAATCAAAGCCATGATTCCATTGATGAGACAAGCTTCTCCAGGTGCTCGGATTGTCAACGTCACCTCGAGGCTTGGTAGATTAAAAGGCCGCCACAGTGTAAACATATATATATATATCTCTCACTTCTCTTTTTCCTCTAACACTATGTAGCAACAACAGATTCTCACTCAACTATCTTCAACAGAAACTCGAGAACGAAGCTGTGAGAGAGAAGCTTATGGATGTGGACTCTCTGACAGAGGAAGTGGTTGACGAAACAGTGTCAGAGTTTCTGAAGCAAGTGGATGAAGGAACGTGGGAGTCAGGAGGGTGGCCACATTCTTTCACAGACTACTCTGTCTCGAAGATGGCGGTGAACGCATACACAAGAGTACTAGCGAAAGAGCTATCTGAGAGACCAGAAGGAGAGAAGATATATGCAAACTGCTTTTGTCCCGGTTGGGTGAAAACCGCAATGACCGGTTATGCGGGGAATATCTCAGCAGAAGATGGAGCTGACACTGGAGTCTGGCTTGCTTTGCTTCCTGATCAAGCTATCACTGGAAAGTTCTTTGCTGAGAGACGTGAGATCAGTTTCTAAAATGAGAAAAAAAATGGATGGGACCATTGCTTCTTGTTAAGTTTATATTTTTTTTTTCTTAAGAAAGACAGCTTTTTAAAGTTAGTTTATAGTTTACTTGTGGAAGACATAAGAGTTGATATGAATAAAAGTTTTACCCCTTACCATCGTTGGTTTATTTACTCATAGTTTCTTTAATTTATAAGACCACTTGCAACGGCAAGTCCATGAGAGGTCCATAGCCCAGGTCCGTCACTTTTTGTGATTAAAAAATTATTTTTTGGGCCGAACTTTTGACGGACTGATCCGTAACTAAGGAGTCGAAGGATCATCTCCGTAGCGTACGTGGTGCTTCCTCGTTGGATGTCGCCTTTATTGCCTTCGCTTAGGTCAAAAAAAAAACAGTCAAGATCGAAGGGAGAGAAAAAAAAAACGGACAAAGCGGCGATAGGCGATTTCTCGTGAATTCGATCGTCTTGTTGCGTGATCTTCCAAAGGTAATCTCCTACACTCCTCTGGTTAATTTACCGATAGTTTAGGTTTCTCTTCTGTTCTCTTGAGGCAGAAGACTCGATTACTCCTTTGAATCGAGACTGGGATTTCTCGATTTAGGGTTTCAAAAAATTAGGGGTTTTCAATTTCTTTTCAAATCGATTTCAAATATGGATGTTTTGGTTTGTAGTTAGTGTTTCAATCGATGTAGTTAGGGTTTTTAAAATTTAAAATTCGTTTTCGGATTCAATTTGTGTTGGTTTTCGGTTTTTGTTTGTGTTGGTTTTCGGTTTTAATCGATGCATTTCGGATTGTTGAATTCGTGTTCGGTTTCCAAACGATCCTATAGTTTGTTGTTACGGTTTCAATCGATGCATTTAGCGAGTCTTTCTGTATAGCTTTATTCTCTGTTCTTGCTTTGTCTTAAAGATGTTTTGTTTGTCATCGAGTCTTACGCACTGTATGTTTGTTTTTGCAGGTGAGCTGACTATGGGGCTTGACTACAGCTACACTCAACCTTCCTCATCAGAGTATGACATAACTTCTATATATGAGGCAGAAGCTGAGCTGTACGCGGAGTATGGTGAGAGCAGCTACAGATGTGATCCTGAGCCAGAGCCGTACCCACAAGAACCTGAGGCGGATGAAGGCATCCCGAGGACATGCTACTGCGGTTGTGAGCCTTCAGTTGAAATCTCCTACACTCCCAAAGATCCGTATAGGAGGTACTACTCGTGTCCCAACGCCAACGATGGAGATTGCCACATCTGGAAATGGTGTGATCTGGCCATGGAAGAAGAGCTTCGTGAAACACAGTTGCAACTGCGGATGCTCAAAGATCAATTCTTTGAGAGTGACCAGAAGGTGGCTAAGGTTGAGAAGATGGTGATGGCGTTAACTAAGAAGAAATCAGCGAGTAAATTGAGGCTTGCAAAGGGACTCTGTCTACTGCTGCTTGTGTTCTTCGTCATGGTAATGGGCTGGTAAGTTTTGAACTCATTTTATTTGTTTGATTTTGTTTTCAAAAATACTATTAATTTGGGTTTCTTATTTGTTTGTAGGAAAAACTTCAGAGGATATAAACCACAGTGTCTGAATTCGAGATGGGCTTCAAAGGTACATAACTTTCAACCATTTTAGTTAGAAAATGTAACTAAAAAAAAACGTATAGGTTAGATAATTTTACTGAATTTATAAAATATTTCTTGTGATGGTTTAATGGTTTTAATGCTTAGATTTGATAGAATTGTACTTGTTAGCTTTAAGTGTAGCAAGTAGAGATATTAAGTGTGATTTGAGTCGTCTTTAATAATAGTTCACTTGTTATCTTTCTAACCACTTCAAACGTAAATTCTAGGTAAATTTGAATGGCTTATTTAAGGTTCTGTTTTGCTAATAGAGCAAGACAGACCATCATCCTCAAAATGAATAACAATAACATCACTGGGTATTTTAAGGGTCTCATGTATAGTCAAACTCCAGTCGACCTTGACTCTCCCGAACCGGTTTGGTTCGGGAGCCAAGGTCCTGATGTTTTCCACCCTGGTATCCAGTCTTCTTTCCAGCCTCCTGTCCAGCCTTCCATCCAACCTCCTGTCCAACCAAGTGGCGAGTCTCCTGCTCAGCCTAGTGTCTCCTCCGTACACAAAGAGAGAAGGAAATGGTTACCATTCGAGGATAAGATCCTTATTGGTGCGTGGCTTAACACCAGTAAGGATCCAGTCGTCAACAATGAGCAGAAGCAAGGAGCTTTCTGGCAACGGATTGTAGACTACTACAATGCTAGCCCTCAGCTGGTTGGGACAGTACCAAGAGAGAAAACCTCTTGCAAGCAGAGGTGGGGTAGGATCAACACAGACGTCTCCAAGTTCTGCGGATGCTATGACGCGGCTCTAAGGGAGCAGAAAAGTGGTCAGAACGATGATGACTTGATGAAAGCTGCCTTTGATCATTTCTTCAGTCTGACGGAGTACAAGTTCACTATGGAACACTGCTGGAGGGAGCTCCGGTTTGACCAGAAATGGTGCTCCAGCTATTGCCCTAAAGACGTTGGAAAAGAAAAGAACAAACAAGTGGAGGTTGATACGGGAGATGAAGTGGGCGAACCGGAAAGTCGACCTATTGGCGTCAAGGCTGCGAAAGCTTCAGCTAAGAGGAAGAAGAGTGGGAGAGAAGAGGAGTTGTCTCATTTACATGCCATAATGGAAGTGAAACAAAAACTCTCAAGGCAGAAACTGCTTGATCGTTTACTTGCCAAGAAAGATCCACTCACTGAGATGGAATCTGATCTTAAGCTGAAGCTTATGTCTGAGATGTTATGAGGTAGTATTTGAGTATTCGTACTGCGTAGTTTGAGTAGTCGAGTATTCGTATTCGTAGTATATGTTGTCTTTGGTAGTTACATCTACTTGATGATTATATCACATGTTGTATTTTGAGTATTTGCTAACTAATTTTTATTGGTTTTGTTTCAGGTGCAGCTGTGGGACATGTGAACCAAGTCACGGGTGAAAGTGTGTTGTTGTTTAGCGGGAGAGAACCAAGTCACAGGTGAAAGTGGGACATGTGAACCAAGTCACGGTTTGTGTAAGAAATGTAGTATAAGTAGAAGGAATGGCGTGTTTAGCTATATATCTCGGAGAGGTGTTTTCCCTTAGCCTCAAATTCTAGTTTGTTTCAAAAACTTGTCTCAAATCCCTCTTGTAATATTTGTTTCAAAAACTTGTCGGATTAATCCAGGAAGCACTTCTGTTTAGGTAATGAACTCTGCTCTGTAATATATGCACTTCTGTTTAGGTAACTTGTCGTATTTTCTTATGTTATGTCTAAGATAATTGTTTGGTTACCGACAATGTTTAAACTAATGGTTATACTTATATTATGTCTTTTAAGATAACCGGAAGTCTTGTATTGTTATCATTTTACTAAAATAATTGTTTGGTTATCGACAATGTTTAAACTAATAATACTGCTCAATCAGTTAGATTTTAGTGTGATAAAATTGATGTAATGGTCTCAAACATCACTCAAAATGTGTTATGTTTCAGTGTGATAAAATTGTTTATACCTTAAAGAAATCTTAATATGTTAAACATAAATTACCAATTTTTTCAGCAGGATACTAACCGCAATGTCGTCACCTTCATCTGATGAAAATGATGAAATCGAGGAGAGATTGGATGATATTATTTAAGATTTCATTGAAGAAATTTATGAAGAAATCGAGGAGGCCGAACCAATACCGCAAAGGACTCGTACTTATACCGAACGACACCGTGAAGACTGCCAGATTCAGCTAAGCAATGACTACTTCAACAACCGTTCGACATATTCGACCCAAACATTCAGACGCCGCTTCCGCATGAATAAGGGATTATTCATGCGTATTGTCAATGGCCTGAAAGAGTGCTTTCCATATTTTCAGCAAAAAATGATGCAACCGGGAGGAAGGGTTTTACTGCACTACAAAAATGTACGGCAGCTATTCGTCTGCTTGCTTACGGCGGATTAGCTGACACGGTTGACGAATATCTCCGACTTGGTGAGAGCACTGCACTGTCTTCTTTACATCATTTCACTGACGGAATAATACAGTTATTCGGAGATGAGTATCTGCGACAACCCACAGCAGAGGATCTTCAACGACTACTCGATATGGGAGAGAAACGAGGGTTTCCTGGGATGGTCGGGAGCATTGATTGTATGCACTGGGAGTGGAAAAATTGTCCAACCGGTTGGAAAGGACAGTATGCCCGTGGCCACGGAAAACCGACTATCGTCCTAGAGGCCGTAGCTTCACAAGATCTTTGGATTTGGCACGCATTTTTTGGTCTTCCAGGTACCTTAAATGATATTAATGTCCTCGATCGATCTCATGTGTTTGATGATATTTTAGAAGGACGAGCTCCCAGGGTGAGGTACGTGGTCAACAAACACAAATATAAGTTGGCATATTACCTCACAGATGGTATATATCCAAAATGGTCAGCATTTATCCAATCCATCACACTTCCTCAAACTCCTAAACAAGCGTTATTTGCTCAAGTTCAAGAATCAGTCCGAAAAGATGTCGAGCGGACTTTTGGAGTATTGCAAGCTCGGTTTGCGATTGTGAAAAACCCGGTTCGTACAATGGACAAAGAGAAGATAGGGAAGATAATGAGAGCATGTATCATACTACACAATATGATAGTTGAAGATGAACGAGATGGTTATTCAATGCGGTGCGATATTTCAGAATTTGAAGAAGGAGAATCTTCTAGAGTTTCAGAAGTCTTAACCAAAAGGTATACAAATCGGTCTAATATATTTCCCAACCGGTATGATCTTCGTGATAGGCAAACCCATGAACGATTGAAGAATGATTTGATCGAAAACATTTGGAATAAATTTGGTGATGAAGCTTAATAATTATTATCTTTATATTTAATCCTTGTATCTTTTTTTTTAAATATTCCAATTAATAAAATTTCAATTTCAATATTTTTTTTAAATATATTATTATTCGTAAGGACTCCATCTTCGATATCACCATTGTACGCTTCGAATCCTTAACTATTCAAAAAAATAAAAAATAAATAAAAAAAACATTAAATTGGAGCTAAGGATTCCCAAGAGGGGTTTACCATTGCAAGTGCCCTAAGAATAATATTTCAATTCCTCTATTGTTCAAGAATTCATTTTGTAATTTTTATAAATCTTGAGATGATAATTATTTTTGCTTATAAAGAACCAATATGAAATAAGACCATGCTAAATAATTTTCAGATCAACTCTTGTATCTTAATGCAAATCAAAATAAAAAAACATGATAATTAGTTATTATATTTTGACATAAACCTAGTTGGATTGTTGGAAAATGAGAGTTGTTGATATGAAGAGATTAATTATCTCTCAAACTTTTAGTTTCTTGTTTTCTTTTTCTCTTTTTATAAACTTTTTGAGTTTCTATATGTTCATTGTGATAGCATACATACTTTTGTATGATTTCCAATGAAAAAAAAAAAGATATCCAATGAAAGAAAAAATAATATTAAGCTCATTATATGTTCACTATCCTTTCATACTTTAGAGCTACATTTATTTTTGAAAAGAAAAACAAACGAACAGTCCCTTAACCAATGAGAGTATTAAAAAATGATGGTAAGATTAGACGTGGCAAGCAATCTCTCCACTGGTTCCATCGTAATTCGCCACACCCATCCTCCTCCTCCTCACTTCAGTTTCTGATCGGCAAAACTATTCCGGTTTTGAACTTAAATCAAAAGCAGCGTTTTATGTGTACCGGGTCGGGTTCGGATCCGGAGTCAAGCTCCAACAGGTGGAGCCGAGCTCGTGGCGTCGTGGTTAAGACTCTTGTTCTGATCGGAGGCGCTCTTCTCCTCAAGCGTCTCACTAAATCCACCACTCGCAGGGATCACGCTCGCGTCATCTCTCGTTCTCTCACCGGAGAGAAGGTTCGTCTCTCAATCTCAGTGCCATACACTTTTACGTTTCTGATTCTAACTGTTGATTGGATTTGAGGTTTTTGAAGTTTACGAAGGAGCAAGCTTCAAGGGATCCTGAGAATTACTTCAACATAAGGTTCGTTATTGATGAGTTTATCTCACTAGCTTGTTTGTGGCACAAAACCCATTAGAGAGACTTTGTTTAGTCGACCTTGTTTAGTGGATTTTTGTAATTGCCGAGCTTGTTTATTCCTGATTATTAATACGAAACATTCATATATTTTATGCTATCTCATTGCCGTTCCAACTATGCAATCTACATTCGATTTTGAATTAGGTTTTTTGCAGAATGCTGAGTTGCCCAGCTGCTGAGATGGTGGATGGTTCACAAGTTTTGTATCTTGAACAGGTAGTTGATGAAACACTACATTCATCCATGTATGTACATACACTCTTGTCCTGTAAGAATGTGTTTTTCTTCATCTTCCTCTCAGGCATTTTGGAGGACTCCTCAGAAACCCTTTCGTCAAGTAAGCTGAGTCTTGTTTATTTCTCGTTTGAACCAAAGCTTAAGTCCTTATGGATTCCTGGTTCGCTTTCAGAGATTATATATGGTTAAGCCGTGTCCAAAAGAGCTCAAATGTGATGTTGAGGTGAGGATATTGAGCTTCTTATGTATTCCAATACGGAATTGGAGTGTTAAGCTGTGTTTGTTCTGAGATGCCAGGTAAGTTCATATGCGATCAGAGACGCCGAGGAGTATAAAAATTTCTGTGACCGCCCTAAGGACCAACGCCCACTTCCTGAAGAAGTCATTGGTGTAAGTCTTTAAGGGTTTTGAATCAATAGAGATCGATGGTTATTGGAAGTCAAGCTTAACAATGTATCTGAAACTAATAGGACATTGGAGAGCATTTGACAACTATACACCTCAGTTGTTGTGACCGTGGGAAACGTTGTTTGTACGAAGGCTCAACTTCACCTGGTGGATTTCCAAATTCATGGGTATTCTTCTTATAAGCAAAAGCCATTGTCTCTAGCTTTTTACACTCTTGTTCCACACTTGAAGTTTCTTTGTCGGATTGCAGAATGGGGCTAGCTATTGTACTTCAGATCTTGCAGTCCTGAAAAACAATGAGATACATCTCTGGGATCGTGGCTTTGATGAGAATCGAAACCAGGTTCATCCCATCCTTCTCACCCTTATCATGAGAATTTTTCAGCTATTACTAAAGAAAATGAAATCCTGGTAAAGCTTAGTATAATAAGTGGGTCATTACTACAGGTTTGGGGACCAAAGCAAGGTCCGTACGAGTTCAAGACAGCGACATACTCGAGCATCAATGAAAACTTGTCTTCTTTGAACATACTTTATCAATCTTTAATCGATAGACCAATACAAGGATCACTCGTCTTGCAAGACTAGCAGCCATCCTCTTACTCTCTGTATCTCACACTTGTCTTTTATTTCATCTCAACAACATTGATTACCGTTTTTGTACATAGAAAGCTCAACACTTCACTTCATCATAATGTCTAACAACTCAGAGATGACTGTTTATACAAAACGAAGCAAGAATGTAAGCCTCTTGATGCAGCCACTTAAGCGGTATTGTTGACATAGAAGTAAAGAGCTGCTAAAGCTAGAACCCCAACAGCAATTGCTATAGGCAAAGCCTTCCTGCATGAGATTGCCATAAGATAAAGTTATGAGAAGAGAACCAGAGTGGCAAAAAGAGGTAAGAGAAAAGAGTCTTTTGTCTTACCCAATGGCTTCGTCACGTTGGAGCTCAGCTTTTCTAGCCTTTCTCACATCCTTGTCGTTAACGTTCTTGCTCACATCAGGCATGTAAGGTCTGAACCGCCGTTTAGGAGCAGCACACACTGCAAAGACCCATTATAACACCATTGAAAACCAAACACACTTCCTAGAAGAACTGTTCAAAGCAACAATATTCTGAGTAATCACCATACCTGGACAGAAGTAATTGTCAGGCAACTTATCGAATGGAGTTCTGTCATTGTATATATACCTGTGAACCAATAGAAAGACATGATGATGATAAATGAACTTTTATATGTTATTATTTAACATAGTGATTGAAAGAGACCCGCAGTCACGGCAGATATAGGCTTGCTTGGAGGAGACACGCATGGAGAATCTTGGAGCAGAGGAGGATTTGGAAAGAGGCTTCTTCTTGTTGTCCAGTACCCTCAACGAGTAATACGGCAAGAAAGATGATCTGTAGAGGTTTGGAGTCACCGGAGATAAGACAGCTGACGGTTTTCCGGCGTAAAGAGTCGCCGGAGGAAGAAACATCGTCGCCATTGAGAAAGATAAGTGTGGTTGGTGGGGAACAGTGGAGAAGAGATTGAGAGAGGTGATGATGAGAGAAAGAGTCTAGAAAGAGTGAGATTATGTGGATGAGTGTGCTCCTCACAAGCCCATTTCTCATTTGCCACGTCAGAAAATCCTTTTTAGCTTTATTATTAGTAGGATGTATTTGATGATTGTGCATTTTTAATTTCCATCAAAGACACCAAATTTTGCATCATTTCAATATCAAATATCAAATTTGGTGTTTTAGATTGTCATTTCTCACATCTTCTCTACATACTTCTTGCTTCTTTACAAATATTCTTATGAAGCTTCCACGTCTATTGTTTGAACAAGAGTGTACAACTTTGGATCACCAGCTAAAATAATAACATATATTATAATTGTTCATTAATAACATAATTAGCAGGTGGAACAGTTACTTCAGCTAGATTAACAAAAAAAAATGTTTCTAGCACATCACTATCATTTTTAGATCTTGATAGACCAGAATATGCATGCCAAAACCAAATTTCATGATTCTTTAATCCAAAAATCTTAATTGTTTGTGATTAAAATCAATTCACAATTTTGATGGAGCATTGATATGTGGACTACAATCAAATCCCAATACTCTAAATATATACTATGAAGATTCTATCAACAGCCCACCAAAAACGTCAAAAGTTTGGTTAAAATTTATATATATATATATATATATATATATAGAGAGAGAGAGAGAGACCGTAACATCACGAACATGAAAGCAATGGGACCAGATAACCCTCCGCAATCCAAGCGCGCATAATTAGCATTAATCCAAGTTTGGTCCAATGTGTAGCCGCCAATGATTTGTCAAATTTTGTTCCATTTTCAAAAGAAAAACGAAAGAAGTCAAAATATATATATTTACTTATAATTTACAAAATCTATAGTCTTCCTGCCAGGCAATAATTGTTTTTCCGAAGTTTAGTAACGTTTGTTTTAAAACGTTGCTACGTAAAAGAGTGAAGTGCATGTCATGAAGGACGTTACGATATATAACTAAAACTGAAGATAAACATCAAGCCGACCTTAGCTCAGTTGGTAGAGCGGAAGACTGTAGTTGTTCGCAACAGATAATCTTTAGGTCGCTGGTTCGATTCCGGCAGGTCGGATTTCTCTTTTTTAATTTTGTAGCATTATTCCTTTTAAACTACATGTCTCATGACAAATAGTAAATCTTCTAATTTACTCCCTAACCTTTGGCACTTCCCATATAAATTGCTGAAGCCCAAAACCTCAGGATACAAACCTCCCCAAACTTTCTATAAGAGTAAGACCAAAAGTTCCCGCAACATGAGGTCCTTATCAATAATCTTTAAAAGAGCACAACCCATCTTCAAATCTATGAAACCGTATCCGATACCACACTATAATCACTCTATTCAACAAGTTGGACACTGATTTGATCCAGCTGTGGTAATTACTAAACATCCTTATATGCTTCTGAACCCTAACTTCTGATCCAGGGCAATCCTCTTCAAGATCCCATACGCCAAAACAAGCTTTACGCTGTGTTAACTCAGGTTCTCCTCTTTCTCCTCTTCAGAGACATACATCAACAGTAAAACCCGTGTCAGGCACAAAAACTTGAGACTTAGTTTTCTTTGTCAACTCTTCTAACTGTTTGTATACCGCCTGTGTCTCTCTATATGAGATGTGTCTCCTGCCTTGCATTTTGCACGGTGTAAGTCTCCAAGACGAGCACAAGCTGCTAAAGCGGAAGCGAAACTGAACTTTTTCGGCTTAATATCCGAAAAACTAAGCATGTTCTCGAGAGTTTTCAATGCTTATTCGTTCGGTACATTCCTGACATAACCACCAGTCATCAGGTTCCAAGTAATGACATTCTGATCACTCACTTTGCGAAGAACCTTCTTAGCCAAACCGTAGTCACTCTTTATCATAAGACTCTCAATGATTAGGTCTGTGTTAGAGACACCAGGAGACAATGAGAAGAACCAAATAAGAAGCCTGCGAGCAATGTTTGAATGGTTGCAGTGTATGTAAGCTGCAACCAATGGAGGCAACAAGAGATGGGTATGTTCCGTATCCGAGCTTATAAGATGTGAGCATGTGCTTGAAGAACACATCTGGAATTAGATGGAGTTTTGCATGATTCAAAAACTTGCTTCAACATCAGAAAATAAAAATAATTGTGAAAACACAATTACTAGAGGCAGAGCATAGCAGTAAAGGTTAAATAATCATTTATAATAGGGAGAACAAGACGAGCTTCAATTCAGTTCCCATGTAATGATGTTGATATCTATAAATAAGAATTGGTTTGTAATCTATTTGAGTTTGGAATGATGACTAAGCCAACATTAAGCTTACTATCCTGAACCTCAGTTAATAGAAAAGGAGAAACATATGAGAGCTCCAAAGTGATCATGAGATCTTGTGCAGACCAATGTTGAGATCAGAAGATATGGAGATAAGAAGTGGCTGAGAGTAATGCCATTCCGCTTTAAATACTCTCTTCTGATGAGCTTTTATTGACTGCGTCGGTTTACGAGCATTGTACCTACCACAAGCCAAGAGAGACAACAATACTCTTAAAATCACAATCCAATACCAAGCCTTACCCACCAAAGATATGTTCACTTTGATGCTGAAATAGTCACCTGATGTCAAAAACATGGATAACCGGATCAGCTGAACCAGAGGTGATGTATAAACCATCAGGAGACCAAGACTGGTTTATCAAAGCTGACTGTGATTCACTACTGTCTTGTTTCCAACCAAACGAATGTAGTTCGGTTCTCCTTAATCTGATATCAAACAATCGAAGCTGTTTTTCCGGTTCCCTGTCAAGATTCTACATTAGTGAACTCACAAGTTAAAGAAATAACAAGTTTCTTCTTACCCTGATTGAACCATAAACAGATTGAAGTCACACGGATTGGAGAGAACGCTCATGCATTTATACTCTATTTGATGCTTGTAGTCTGCTCTACCAACTTGAACATCAAACCCGTATATTCTTTTGTCTGCTCCAACCGACAAGACAACGTTCTTGTTCCTCATCCCATCAACTCCCATTACAGCAGCTGAGTGTAGATTCCTGTGTAGAGTTTCCGACTTCCATTTGTTTTCTTCATCAGCATCATCACTCTCGTTCCATAGAACAACAGCGTGGTCACTTCCTCCCGTTACAAAGCATGTGTTTTCCCGTGGCATGAACTTTATGTTGTTGATTATCCCTTTCACATGTGGTTTATTCTCCAGGAAAGTAACCTTTATCAACAACAAAAGCTTAAAACTTAGTTTGAGTGACTTTCCACAAGCAAAATACTTGTTTTTATGTGTGTGTGTGTGTGTGTGTGTGTGGGTGTGTGTTGTTCTTTGTTACCCCGCGTGTCTTGTTCAGATTTAGGATCGATATCTGAGAATCACCATCGTCTGCAGTGTATGCAGAGAAAAGAGTGTTCCCGGATGGGTGCCAGGCCATATCTTCTCCCCATCTTCTTTGTTTTCGAGATAAACAGTCTGTGGTACTAAGCAATGATGCTGCCAATCTGCAAGCCCCACACAAAAGAGATCACAAGGATGTTATTAACTACATGGAGAGACAAGATTTGTATAAGGTAGTTAGGCTCTCAATCTTGTTTACATTGGTTCTCCCTAATCTTGCATTGGTTCTCCATTCTGTTCTGTTCTGTTTACTAAGTAAAACTAATCCTTCTAGTTTGTATAGTAACAAATATAGACAACAAAAATATAATCAACCATTAGGAATAAACAAACTTGAGTGAATGTATATGCAAAGATACTAATGCATATAACTCTATCCAAATCTAAGGCCACAAACCTAAGAAGTCTGGTCCGTAAAGCAAGTAGCTACAAGTCATCATTTTCATCAAGCATCATAAGCTTCCTAATCCTAAGTTAACTCCAAAGCTAATATGAACAGAAAAAAGGCTTTCCAAAACAATCTACTCAGACAAGAGAATGACTAAAGTGCTGAGAGAAACAAACAAACCTTCCAGGTTGCAGTTGCCATAAACTGACCATGCCATCCAGAGAACTTAATGATACATAAAGAAAGATATCAGATTCCAGAGTCTATTTCAGATACAATAGCAGACTAATGGGGTCTTGTAGTCTTTGTACCTTGTTGCAAACAGTTGTTCATTTACAGGACAAAGAATCAAGCTTCTTAACTTCCTCTTGTGCTGACTGGAGAATTGGTTGCTAGAATGACACTTGATTGTAGTTGGTGAAGAGTTTCTAGCTATAAACCGAATCAACTCTTTATGCTCCTTGTGCTCTGCAATAAAGGGACACAACTATTCAGGCAAGTCTTTTTTTTTAAATACCAGGAAGTTCGATACAAAGTCCGTAACCCCCTAGAACCAAAACCACAACATATAATATTAGTTTTGACCTCTCCATTTGAGCTAACGAACTATGGTCATAAGTTTAATATAACAAAAAGACGAACATAAAATGTTAAAATTAACTTACC
The DNA here is from genome assembly GCA_905132765.1 of Moricandia arvensis. NCBI lineage: Eukaryota > Viridiplantae > Streptophyta > Magnoliopsida > Brassicales > Brassicaceae > Moricandia > Moricandia arvensis. The sequence continues at coordinate 56,353 of CAJHQP010001859.1, forward strand.
GAACTTCCTTTTAATCCCTCTATCCCGATCTCTGCTAGCTTTAAGATTAGGACTGTCACGAGAAGAAGTTTCAGGCTTTTGTTTCACAACAACAGTTTTGGTCTTGGAGTTGGAGATACTGTCACGAGAAGATGCTTCAGGCTCTTGCTTCACAGCAACAGTTTTGGTCTTGGACTTAGAGAGACTACTAATACTTGTAGGAACAGAGCCATCACAGGGTTTAAGAATCTTGCTAGGTGATGGAGATGGATAGTCTTTCCTAGAAGAAGTTTCAGGCTCTTGCTTCACAACAACAGTGTTGGTCTTTGACTTGAAGACACTACTATTACTTGTAGGAACAGAGCCATCACAGGGTTTAAGAATCTTGCTAGGTGATGGAGATGGATAGTCTTTCCCAGAACATGTTTCAGGCTCTTGCTTCACAACAACAGTTTTGCTCTTGGACTTGGAGAGACTACTATTACTTGAAGGTAGAGAGTTATCACAGGGTTTAAGAATCTTGCTAGGTAATGGAGATGGATAGTCTCTCCTTGAAGGAGTAACGTTTCTGGTAGATTCATCATTAGTCTCTTTCTTAATAGTAAGGTTTGTTGTAGATTCATCATCATCATCATGGCCACGAAGGTTAGATAACTTAGCTTTTGAATCTCTCAAACTTCTTTGTGCTTCAATAAGCTGAGAAAGCTCCAAAAAAATCAAATTCAAATCATTCCCAGAAAGGAAAGGGAAGTTAAAGTCCAGAAAGGAAAGGGAAAGTAGTACAAACCTTGGTTTGGTAGTTAGATATGTGATGCTTGAGACGATCTATCTCAGCTGAACGGTGCTCTACTAAAGCCACAAGGGCTTGTTCCTGTTCTTCTCTGCAACCCACATTATTAGCTTCTTCTTCTTCTTCAGTTTTCAATCTAGGTTTCTTAGGCGTTGTGTGAAGCTCGCTCATTCTGGATTCTTATAGCTTAAAACGACAAAAGGGGATCTGATCGTACGTATCCTCTTGTGTCTGGTTTCAACAAGATACAAGCTTCCCTTCCATTGGTAGGAACAGAAACAGAAATTGATTTATAGAAAACAAATAAAGTGAAATGATCAAAGAAGGTAATGATGGTAAATAATGAAATAGGCTTTTTTTAGAGTGAATGGTATATACTTTCATGGATATATCTCTTCTAATTAATGTTAATTAATGTCAAAGTAATAAGTATCTCTTACCATTAATTTTTTTCTAAAGTACTTTTTTCCAACTAAGTAAAGAATTAAATGAATTTTTAAAGTGTATGTTTTTATTTTTTTCTATTCTCTAAATTTAGTTTCTAGAAAGAGATAATTTTCTGACCTATGTCAGATTTCATCTTTGCAATATTTTTCTGTTATTTTTCTGTTGTTTTGTTTGTGTATTTATTTATTTGTAATCAAAACTTATTAATTAAGATTTTATTTCTGATTAAGTTTTTAACGAAAATCAGATTTAATTGTTTTCTGAGTTTTTAATGATAGAATCCATGATCAGTTTCGAATTTGAAGAAAAACCATTAACTAATATTTTACTATTTAAATTTACAAACCGATAACATTTATCTTCTCAATCTATAAGTCTATTTTATGGAAAACAGATAAAGGATTATAGCTGATGATATTTATCACTAAATACTTGTAAAATGCATAAAACAGAAAATTTATTCACAAGAGGTATAAGCATACATTCTCTAAATATACGTAGCCTAATACAGTCTATAATAAGATTTTTAAAGTAAGAGAGTTAATCCAAAAGTCTTGTATAAAATTGAACAAAAACTTCCAGGACACTAAGAGCTTCTACACCAAGCTTTGTATCTACATTATTGTTTATAGGAACGTATGCACTGATCAGATTTAGAGATCGTTTGTGCGAACAGCAGCATTGCTACTACTGGCTTTGTCATCTTTCCTGGTTGACACTTTCTTGCGTTTCCTCTCAGATTGTGGCTCCTTTGCCTTTAGCTCATTGCACAATGACCTCAAAGACGCAGCTAAGTTATCGTTTCTGTGCGCTGAAAACTCCAGAGATAAAAACATACATGAGACTCATGAAGAACATGTGTAAGAGAGAAAAGGGAGAAAGAAACAGTTAATACCAGAGAGAACAACATCGTCCATATTGACAACTTTGCGTCCAGCATGGTGAGCAAAGAGTTCAAGATCCTTTGCAACATTCTCTGTTGCTCAATAATATATAAGCAAAAGTTTTAGAGATTCAGAAATACGATTCCTTTTCCTCTAAATCTTCTACAAGAGTTTTAGCATACAAGCATCCACCAGACACGCCATGCTCAAGTAAATCTCACTAACTAGGCCAGATATGTTGAACAAGATTCGTTTATTTTGCTTTTCTATTTGCACTTATCTACTTCCTAGGAAGAGAACCCTTCTCTTCACCACTACTCAATTCCACTAGCAATGACCAATCTATATTCCCCTGATTAAGATTTGAAATGAATAGAAACCACAAGAAGAGAAATCAAACCTGCATATTTGAAGGCTAGATCGGCCACGCATGCTACAACAGGTCCTGCTATCTCCATTCCACTTTTCTTCGCTGCTCAAACAAAAAAAAAAACAACTCAAAATTGATTCATCAAATCCCCAGATCTGATTTGAGATCCAAGATCGATTCAAACATTTAAGGTAATGATTCTCGGACGAAGGAAATGGGAAACATCGATTCGAATCAACGCAGATGGTGAAATCAAAATTGGAATTAGGAGAATCGATTGGAATGAAATTGAGAGAATCTAACCCTCGGCTTCGGCGATAGAGATGGCGGAGAGTCTGAATCGGTCTCTGATGAGATCGTCCATGGAGTCGTCTTCAACCACTAGGTCTTCCTGGAGATCGCTTTTGTCTTCTCCTCCTACGTCCATGGCGTTAGCAAACGAGCTTAGGTTTTCGCCTGCGTCCGATAACTAAGGGGGGAGATTTTTACGCGGGAATACAAGACGCAAAGCGCTGCGTTTTAATCTGACAAGAAACCGTGAAACGGAGTGTTTTTATTTTTTTATCTGACAGGACAAAATCGAACCCAAAATTATCTAAATCGGTCCAACAAAAAATATTGTTGCTTCTTATATGAATCCTCTGATCTCCTATTCGATTCTTGAGACATAGAACCAAACTGATATTCAAAATGTCTATGTCTAATTCAGGAAAAAATAAGAAACTGTTTTTTAGTTTTTTAAAAAAAAAATTTAAAAACAATTTCTTAAAACTCTTAAATAAAAAACAGTTTTTTAATTTTAAAAAACAGTTTTTTAATTTTTTCTTAAAAAAATAAGAAACAGTTTTTTTAATTTTTCCTAAAAAACCCAACTTAAAAAACATCCATTAATCATACTCTAAGGGATATGTTTCTTCCCTTCCTAAGGAAAGCACCTATAATGAAAACATTAGAGCATCAGCATTGATTCAATCCATCACATGAGTACCTTACATATATAATATTATTATAATTAACTTTTATAAACTAATGTTAAATTTGAAAATTATTAAACCAATAGAAAGATGACATGTAAGAAAAAGTCTCTCATCTGTTTGTTTTACGTTTCTTGAAGACCGATCGATTCTGAACTTCTCTCCTCTTTTTCTTACCTTCTCTCTTACTTTTTCTCCTTGTTTCATTATTAAAATGGTGAGAGACTCTTCCTCATACTTCCATTTTCTTAACATTTTTTCCTCCCCTTCCTAAGGAAAGTACCTATTATGAAAACATTAAGTGATTACCTTCACTTTCTTAACATTTTTTCCTCCCCTTTCTCTTGTTTTTAATCTTTATTGGATAAACGATTCCAATGATTTCTGTAGCATCAATGCTGGTTTCTTTTTCTATTATTGTTATTGTTAGTTTTTAAGCTTTTAACAGAAATTCAATCTTGTGTCAACCTGAAAAGAAGACATATTTAAATTTTATATTATTTATTATTTATGTTAAGTATAAAATTTATTGTATAATTACCTTATATAGAACAATAACATATTGGGCACAAAACTAGTTATCACTAAACTTTATTCAAATATCTGTTAGCATAACTATTGTTGTATAGTAACTTTATTTAAAACAATAACTTACAGTAGTAGTGCCTTGGATATAAGCAGTAGAAGCAGGCCCGACTTATAATATATTTGGGCCTAGTGCTATGTAAATTTTTTCCTTACAATTTTAGTTACACTACTATTGTAAATTTAAAAAAAACAAAATCCTAAATTATGTTATATTTACAAAATAGGGTCTTAACTTCTCATGTAAAAATAGAAAAGAAAAACAGAACCTGTGGAAGTGCACTCCCGGCACTGAGTAAAAGCATATGCTTCAGACCCTGAATATAATTTTGCCTATTTTTAAAATGTTATCATTATATCGTATAATTAAAGTATCTGATGTTTTATTCAGATGTAGCAGGTTCTGTGCATCACTAGGCAACTCTTATTTTTTATTGTCTTTCCAGTCTAAGTTTTTAAAAGGTTTTTCAGGGCCTGCAAAACTGTTATCACTAAGCTATACTTTTGCTAATTACACATGTGTGTCATTATTGGTCTATAAACGGAAGATATTTCCATATATAAAAATGAGGTTGGATATAATCCATGTCACGCTCTCGACCTCTAAGAAAAATAAGTGGACGAACGATCATAAGTGGTAACGTCTACATAAATGGAAAAGGAATAATTTTTGTTTTTAAAACGAGAAAAATTGATGTCGTACACGCAAGCTCTAACAATAAACGTAATTGACAATTGAGCCCTTTGTCCAGATGCATTAAGACACCGATATTAGAGGGTATAAAAATCATTCCATTACCCACTCAGTTGAACGACACGTGGCTCGATCTTAGACTCTTTGAATCGGACGGTGGTGAGTCTTTATGTAGCAAAATTCTCTTTTGGGTGTTCACAAAATTGGTTTAGCTCTATACCGACAATGTAACATGTGTTTCCTGGTTTCACATTTTATATGAAGCAAATCATGTATTTTAGGCTCGGATTAAACAATTTTACACAGAAATTTCATTAGATTGACCAAATTGCTCAGAGTCTCCGTCCATTTGTGAGTCAATTAAAAACCGGCCAGTAGATAACCTAAACCGAACCGGTAAGTAAGTCGGTTTAGCTCCTGATATTTTTTCAGTTGTATAAAGAAAAAAGAAGAATCGTAAGAGAGAGATAAGATAGGGTGAAGATTAAAGCACCATCCTTCATTTCTCTCTCTCTCTCTCTCTTTCTCTTCTTCATCTTATCGTCTTCGTCGACCTTTGATCCTGCGTTCGATTCCGGTGAGGAGACTTTTTACTTAAAATTCGTGTTTTGGATCCTCTCAGAAAGGTTCTTGGTCGTCGGTGGTGTTTGTTCTTGAGCTTCTTGAAGCTTACAGCTTCGTAATTGTCAAACCTAGGGTTTTATGTTTTGTTGAGTATCGATTTGAGCTAAGTTGTGTGTTGAGCTTCGTAGATGATTCTAGTTACTCGAATCCAAGCTTCACTTATCTAAAGTTCTTTACTTTTCATTTGATAGTATCTGAATTGGTCTTTTGTAGTCTTGAGCTTGATTGTGATAGATGGTTTATCAGTATAGCTGTTTCTTCAGGCAGAGTCATGGTTTTTTTTTTTGTATTCTAACTCCTTTATCTTCATTGATTTAGGAAGTCATGGCTATGGCCACAAAGGTGTTGTCTCAATCTACTCCACTGTCTTTGGCCTGTTCCCAGAGGAACGTTCCCTCTCGTGGATCTGGTAGCTCAAAAAGATCGGTGAAAATGATGTGCACTCAGCTACAAGTGTCTGGCTCAAGAATGCAAGGGTTTTTGGGGTTGCGTGGGAACAATGTATTAGACACTCTAGGGAGATCCCGTCAAAGTTTCAGTGGTAAGGTGCGGCATGCAATGAATGTGCCCAAGGGGAAAGGTAGCCGGGGTGTGGTGAAAGCAATGTTTGAGAGGTTTACTGAGAAAGCTATCAAGGTTATTATGCTTGCTCAGGAGGAAGCTAGGAGACTAGGGCACAATTTTGTGGGAACCGAACAGATCCTTCTAGGTCTTATTGGTGAGGGTACTGGAATTGCTGCTAAGGTTTTGAAGTCCATGGGGATTAACCTTAAGGATGCGCGTGTGGAGGTTGAGAAGATTATTGGAAGGGGCAGTGGGTTTGTTGCTGTTGAGATCCCGTTTACTCCCCGTGCAAAGCGTGTTCTTGAACTCTCACTGGAAGAAGCTCGCCAACTCGGTAAGTACTTTCTCTATATTATGTATTGTTGATCCAGCTTAGAGTAATGTTGCCCCTGCTGTTTGGCTACTCATTTAATTTTCCGTTTTGCTTTATTGTCTACCTATTTCTTTGTATTAATAACTTCTTACGTGAATTATCAGGTCACAATTACATCGGTTCCGAGCACCTTCTTCTTGGGTTGCTACGTGAAGGTGAAGGTGTTGCTGCCCGAGTCCTTGAGAATCTAGGTGCAGATCCTAGTAACATTCGCACTCAGGTAAAGTAGTCATCTCTAAAATGATATTTCATTTTGATATATTTTTGAACTGATAGTACAAAGCATCAATAACTTAATTATATTGGATGGCTAGGTGATACGCATGGTGGGTGAGAACAATGAGGTCACTGCTAATGTTGGAGGAGGAAGCGGCAGCAATAAGATGCCAACTCTTGAAGAGTACGGGACAAACTTGACGAAGCTGGCTGAGGAGGTACTTATTTGTCGACCTTAACTGTATGTTGCAGAGATGATATCATTTGACACTTACCAAATGTTTTTTTTTTCCATCTCAGGGTAAATTGGACCCAGTTGTTGGTAGGCAGCCGCAAATAGAACGTGTTGTGCAAATTCTTGGCAGGAGAACTAAGAACAACCCTTGTCTTATTGGAGAACCTGGTGTTGGTAAGACAGCTATTGCCGAAGGACTAGCGCAGCGTATTGCTAGTGGAGATGTTCCTGAAACCATTGAAGGGAAGAAGGTAAGCATAATTCCTGTCTGTTTCTTAGTCTCGTTAAAAAGTTTGCCACCTAAAACAAATGGTTATAAATGAGTGGGACGACTAGTCTTATCTCCTTGACATTCAAATATCCATGCATTGCGTACTGGCTCATAATATGTAGGCACATATTTTATGGGTCACGGCTTCCAATTCACTGGGGTTTTTTGGTGATTCTTTTTATGCCAAAATGATCCGAAAATGACATTACTGCATAAGTTCTCTGTAAGCACACTTGTTTGTGCATTGTGAGAGATGTTTATGCTACTGTAATATTATGAACAATGTACTTAGCATTTTAGACTCACTTCATAACTTAGCAATTTAGAGTAATCTGATGGTTCTAATGTTTTCTCTTTTTGTGTAACTTCAGGTTATAACACTTGACATGGGTCTTCTGGTTGCTGGAACAAAATATCGTGGAGAGTTTGAAGAGAGATTGAAAAAGCTTATGGAGGAAATAAAACAGAGTGACGAGATCATTTTGTTTATCGATGAAGTGCACACTTTGATTGGAGCAGGAGCAGCGGAAGGTGCAATTGATGCAGCTAACATTTTGAAACCTGCTCTAGCTAGAGGTGAATTGCAGGTAATCATTCTGTTTGATCCGATGCACATGACAACGCTCTGCACTTTTTTGTAATTTATTATCAGTATTAACCATTTTTTCTAAATCACGGCAGTGCATTGGAGCGACAACATTAGACGAATACCGAAAGCACATTGAGAAAGACCCTGCATTGGAAAGAAGATTCCAGCCAGTGAAAGTACCTGAGCCTACTGTGGATGAAACTATTCAGATCCTAAAGGGTCTGCGAGAGCGATATGAAATCCATCACAAGCTTCGTTACACTGACGATTCTTTAGTAGCAGCTGCACAGCTGTCATACCAGTATATCAGGTAGCCGATCTCCCAGATTAATAGTTAAATAGCTTTAGTTTTAGACTTTCTGTTGATGGTGTTATAAGTGTTACATCTGATTGTAATTTTATTACAGTGATCGTTTCCTTCCTGACAAGGCAATTGACTTGATCGATGAAGCTGGTTCTCGGGTTCGACTTCGTCATGCACAGGTATGGGTCAATCACATGCTAGGCGTCTGTTAGTTACTATTTTTATTTTTGCTATTATTGACTTGCTCGGTTATGTAGGTCCCTGAGGAAGCTAGGGAGCTTGAGAAGGAGCTTAGGCAGATAACAAAGGAGAAGAATGAAGCTGTCCGTGGCCAGGACTTTGAGAAGGTATACACATACCGTTTATACTTATTCCTTTCATAATTTTTTTACATCTCATCAGAAGCTTTATGAGATGTAATATCATTGCAGGCTGGGACACTTCGGGATAGAGAAATTGAGCTTAGAGCTGAGGTATCTGCTATCCAAGCGAAAGGCAAGGAGATGAGCAAAGCAGAGAGTGAGACTGGTGAGGAAGGTCCTATGGTGACAGAGTCAGACATCCAACACATTGTCTCCTCATGGACTGGTATCCCTGTAGAGAAGGTATCAACTGATGAGTCTGATCGCCTCCTCAAGATGGAAGAAACCCTCCACAAACGTGTCATAGGCCAAGATGAAGCTGTCAAAGCCATAAGCCGAGCCATTCGCCGTGCACGTGTTGGACTTAAGAACCCTAACCGTCCAATAGCCAGTTTCATATTCTCTGGTCCTACTGGTGTTGGGAAATCAGAGCTTGCCAAAGCTTTGGCAGCTTATTACTTTGGATCTGAAGAAGCCATGATTCGTCTAGATATGAGTGAGTTCATGGAGAGGCACACAGTCTCAAAACTCATAGGTTCACCTCCTGGATACGTTGGTTACACTGAAGGAGGTCAGCTAACAGAAGCAGTTAGACGTCGCCCTTACACAGTCGTTCTATTCGACGAGATAGAAAAAGCCCACCCAGATGTTTTCAACATGATGCTTCAGATCCTCGAAGATGGTAGACTAACAGACAGCAAAGGAAGAACAGTGGACTTCAAAAACACACTTCTCATCATGACATCAAACGTCGGAAGCAGTGTGATTGAGAAAGGAGGAAGACGTATTGGTTTCGACTTAGACTACGACGAGAAAGACAGCAGCTACAACAGAATCAAGAGCCTTGTCACCGAGGAGCTGAAACAGTACTTCAGACCGGAGTTCCTAAACAGGCTTGACGAGATGATTGTGTTCAGACAGCTAACGAAGCTGGAAGTGAAAGAAATTGCAGACATACTGTTACAGGAAGTGTTTGAGAGGCTGAAGAAGAAGGAGATTGAGCTTCAAGTGACTGAGAGGTTCAGAGAGAGAGTAGTGGACGAAGGTTATAACCCAAGCTATGGAGCGAGACCGTTGAGAAGAGCGATCATGAGACTTTTAGAGGATAGTATGGCAGAGAAGATGCTAGCGAGAGAGATCAAAGAAGGAGACTCAGTGATTGTGGACGTTGACTCTGAAGGTAAAGTCACTGTGCTAAATGGTGGAAGTGGCACTCCAACTACATCCTTGGAGGAACAAGAAGATTCTCTCCCCGTTGCTTGAAATAAAAAGGGAAGTGTGTTTCTCTCTTCTTTTGCTTTCCCCCCTTAAACGAACTATGGCAAGAGAAGAGTCTCAGTGAGATACTTGGGGGTTTCGTAATATACATTCTATATATGTAACCAATGTAATGTATAGATGACATTGTGTAGCTTCTTTTTCAATGCTTTTTAAGGACTTGCTTCGGTGCCAATGTGTGTTTTATTAATGGGGTTAGAATCAAGAAGTTGAATTGGTTTGCAACCACTGATATGCAGAGGAATGCGATGGATTATCGGAAGAGTTAATCAGGTTAGAGTAAGAAAAGATATTTGGTTACCAGGTATTCCATTGAGTATCAACACAAGAACTCATCCCGACCTCCTTGTCCAGGATCTATTAATCTCTGGATCAGCTTCTTAGAATATAAACATCATGTCTAATCTGACACATGAAGATGATGTCAGGAGGATATTATCCATCCGGCCTAGCATAACAGGATCTCCAGACATTCTGTGCTGGACTCATAGTAAGACATGAATATATACTGTTAAGTCTGGGCTATTATTTGCAGAGGCAGATGGATAATAGCATACAACAGGTACATCAGATCACTTCATCTACTCATCTGAATACACAAAATGAGATCTCTGCAAAACTTTGGAAACTTAATCTTCCACCTAAGTTAAAAATGTTATCGTGGAAGATAATCCATAACGGAATACCGTTACTGAGAATCTCATAAAGAGGGGTTGTAAAGTGGTTGACGAATGCCAACTGCAATACATGTAGAGCTACATCTATCCTAAAGGCTGCAAGAGACTGTTAGATTAGCTAGACATAGTAACTACTCCTTTAGTCCTTTACATATGTTCCTAGATTCTTTGTTTATTTTTCTGACCAACTAGCAAAAAGGCCAGGTTTAGTGATAAAAACTATGTAATTACCTGGCATATTTTAGTTTGTCTTTAGATTCCTAGTTATGAAATGAAAAGGCTGACAAGAAAAAGGCCCGAACATTTGGGTTTCCAGGTCGGGGTTAGACTGGTTCCTTTCAGATTTCCGACATTTTGGATCCAGTTACATACTTGAAAATTCTCAATGTAGGTTTAGATTAGTTCTTTTGAGTTCGGGTTGGTTGAGTCTATAACTACAATAATTATTAACTATTTATGATTTTCGGATACATAGTAGTTATGGTTAATTCAAGTGTTCAGGATCCGAAAAACCCAAAATATTTTGATCAAAAATTAGTCAAATCCGTCATATTTATCTAAATTTTGCAAAATAACAAAAAGTAAAATACTAATAACAAAACTAAACATATTTAGACTCTAGATTTGATATTTAAAATTTTGTTACTTGAAAATATATAAATTAAATAATGAAAATTGCAAAAAAGTATTACAACTAAATTATAAATTAAACATGAGTTATAATTTTAGATGTTTTTGTTTTTATATCGGATATAAATCAATTTTTATCCGATGAGTATTCAAATCAGTTTTTTCGAGCTCAAGTTTATTTGGATCTGTTCTTTTTAGTTATGGATATAGGAGTTTTAGATACAATTAAGTACTTGTAGTTTCGATTTAGTTTTGGATCAGATATGTTTGATTAGTTTTGGTTTGGGTTTCAGATTCGGGTTAAATGTCCAGACATACTTGATCGTAGGCCTTCCTCTGCATCTTGACTAATGGGTGCACGTGCCCTGGTCTAAATACATACCATAATCTGTTTTAAAACCTCGATTGAAATCTAAACACTCTTTCTCTGCCGTGTTCATCGTCGAGCGTAACTCTACGTCTCCCTCGAAACACACTTCCATTTCATCAAGCAATTTTTTGGACCCAGCTAACAGCACAAAACACACAATGTTCAGCAACAGCGTATCAATCTCAATGTCGGACGACGACGACTCCAGCGAATTAAACCGGATCCGCCCCACCCGAACCCGTAGAAAGCGCAAGAAACCGGGTCACCGAACCACCTTCGGAGAGCTTCCACGCTACTTTCTCAGGCTCCTCCTCAGACACTGGATCGTCTTAATTTTCCTCCTCGCCCTCGCTCTACTACTCTTCGAATCAACCAGGATAGGAACCAAACCGGAGCTGAAACACAATCCAGATTCGAGCCCAAGCAAGAAAAACGAAGGAAACTTGAATAGATTGGATCCAACAACAAAGGTTATCGGTGGTGTTAGGCAACGTAAGCTCTCTCCATCACTTTTTTTTTTTAAATAATCTGATGTATTCCGCCCCACCGAGGTGAGTCTAGACTAGCGGTATCGGTAACAGCCTACATTATCGATCGGATTAAGCTTCGGTCACATGAAGCTGGGGGATTTTAACATTAATTGAATTTTCTGCTATTGATATATGTGTGTGTGTGTGTGTGTGTGTTAGGTTGTTTGAAGCTTTTGCCACCTGAAGAGCTTGAGCATCTTGAGATCTTAGACCGTAAAGATTCAACCTCCTCTCCTGTTAAGAGACTTGTGTACTTAACCGGTACAGGTTCAAGCTCTCCGGTTCGTGGGAATGGGACGCGGTTTAATTTATTTACTGGGAACCAGAGTTTTGCTGAGAGAGAGAGTAGTTTTCAGGTCATTCAACTTGGTAAACTCTACAAACTTGTGGTTCTTGAAAGTTCTTGATTTGCTGAGTATTGTTTTTTTTTTGTTTTGGGGTGTTGCATTAGGTAAGTGAGACGGTTTCAGTGCATTGTGGGTTTTGGAATGAGAATGGTGGGTTTAGGATTGGGGATGAGGATAAGAAGTTTATGGAGACTTGTCAAGTTGTTGTCTCGACGTGTGCCTTTGGTGGTGGAGATAACCTTTACCAACCTATTGGAATGTCCAAGGCATCGACACAAAAGGTGCATCACTGCTCTTCAACAAAGTGTTGGTCTTTTTGATAACTTTCTTTTGGCCTGCTGCATCTAAATAGTGTTTTGTGGATGCAGGTATGCTACGTTGCGTTTTGGGATGATGTTACACTCGCAACACAGGAAGCAGAGGGTCACAAGGTTGGTGAGAATGGTTACATTGGTAAATGGCGAGTTGTGGTCGTAAAGGATCTGCCTTTTATGGACCAAAGGCTTAATGGAAAAATCCCAAAGGTACCTACCCTTCTTCTGCTTCACTGACACATGTTGTAGATTCTCAGACTTCTGCCTTTGCGTGTTTCTGTTTGTATCTCACTCACTAGTGATATTGGGTTTATTTAATGAATTTATACTGTTGTTAGATGTTGTCTCATCGCCTTTTCCCGGAGGCCAAGTACTCGATTTGGGTAGACTCCAAGTCCCAGTTTAGAAGGGATCCACTGGGTGTATTAGATGCTCTTCTTTGGAGAACAAACTCGGTGCTTGCCATTTCAGAACATGGAGCTCGTGGTAGTGTATATGACGAGGCAAAAGCTGTTGTCAAAAAGCATAAAGCTACACCTGAAGAAGTTGAAGTACAGATAAATCAGTACCGGCGTGACAAATTACCAGAAGATAAAAGATTCAACGGGAAGAAAGGTAAAACTCTTTTTACGATCTCAGTTGCTGGAAAAGTTTTTGAGGATGAAATTTTGTGACAAGAGTAGTGTTTGATGTGTGTGTTTTTGACTTAACAGCTTTGTCTGAAGCCTCTGTAATTGTGAGGGAACACACACCATTGTCGAACCTTTTCATGTGCCTCTGGTTCAATGAAGTTGTCCGCTTCACATCACGTGATCAGTTGAGTTTCCCATACGTTTTTTGGCGACTGAAAGTTCTCAAGAACGTCAACATGTTCCCTGTGTGTACACGTAAAGATCTCGTCAACAGTATAGGCCATGTACGCAAGGCAAAACCGTTAGTTTAGTACATTTTCCCTTATTTTTCAATTCATTTTTTATAAATCATTTTGTGTTTAGCCAGTGTGATATATGGAAACCAAAACCGATATTTATCAAACCAAAACCGAACTACAATTTCTTTTCGGCAATTCAAAGTTGATGTGTTTTCTTCTGTGAAACTCAAATTTCAACATATGATGGTAAAGACTCCCTCTAGCCGAGAGTATTTGATTGAACACATAAGAAGATTATTTTAACCTGGATTGCCTGAACACTCTTTCTCACGCAGTCTTTTCTCTTGTTGCTCTAATTGAGTACTAGTCGATTACAAAATATAATCTGTCACATGTACAATAATTGATTTTGCAATCAGTCAACATTGATCAGAGGGGAGACTATATTTTAAGTTTACAAGTCTGCTCTGTTGGGTTTGAAGATGTTAACTGCAGGTAAGTATTCTAATGGAAGATTCTCATTGGAAAAATTGAATGAAAACATGTTCAGTTTTTTCCCGTATGGTTTTGAAAGCCACTGGTTACAAGTCTGTTCCAATCAACGGTTTACCCTCTAATCACAAGAAATGCGAGTCTCAGACATTCTAATATGAATGATTATTTGTACGATTAATGTCTATCAAGGAAAGGGTTAAGTTCTCATGACTTTTTGTGTCATGTTTGAAATGATTGTCCCGAAGTGGTTAGTCACACTTCAAGAAGGGTATCAAAGACAGAGCGAGGCTTATACGTATGTGGATGGCCCAAAAGAGGACAGTAGGCAGGATTGCCACAAACCTTTACAGTGCAGAGGAAACAGTAAGCACACCACCAAAATTGACCAGCTAAACATAAAACTAATGTTCTTTAGCTATGAAATTAGGGGGATTAAAAATATATGTTGCATGTTGGCAGCATATGCGAAGACATTGAAGGTGTTTGTAAGAGTCAAAAAGCAGGAAGCAAAGGACTGATGCAGTTGCTTGAGAAGATAGAGGTGAATAAGAAATTATAGTGTGCGAAAAAATTAATACATAAAAACAAATGGGAATGAGAGAAATTAACCAAGAGAAATTTCATCGTAGGGGTGTAACTCGTTCGATTCAGCTTAGCTTATGATAAGTTCGGATTTTTCATGAAGTAGTTCAGTTCATCTTATTTATTATGAGCTATAATATGTAATTTAAAATCAAACCATTTTGATTTGGGTAAAATACGCTAATTCACAATCTATTAAAAATATAATATTAATATAACATAAAAGTTTTAAATATTGAAATAGAATTTAAAACATAATTTTAAAATTAAATCAAGAATAATTTCAAAATGTAAAAAGAAAATATCTAATTCGAAACCAGTGAATTTGTAAAACAAACGATAATCTAATATGCATTTATATACGAAGATTTAAATCATTTTAAATATGATAATGTGTATTTTCTACAATTGTTTAGCTAATTTTTCTTTAAAAGTGAATTTCTATATTACTTATATTTATTTTATAAGATTAAAATGCAAAACAAATATATATATATATATATATATATATATATAACATAACTCTGAATAGATGGAGGTTGTGAGCTAATTGATGTTCATTAAAACTCTCTCAGAAAACTTGTGAGTTAAATTAAGTCACCTATGAGATTCGAAAACATAACTTGTATTAGAAAAAAAGAGTTGAGTCGGCTCATTAACTTACTACTTGTTTTGGCACTCATAATCTCTTGAGAGGATCTTTTAGCAACATTTAACTAATATTAAATCTTATTTTCTCAAATATTAAATAAAACTTTGACAAAAATATCAAATCATTTTTACAAATATATTAAATTGTAAAACCTAAATTATGAAATAAGATTACTTTCGATTGTTAAATTTTCTTAAATGAAAACATTGTGGAATATGAGAATAATCTTTTCTTTTAAAACTCTACAAAACAAAAGTGGATGGCAAAACAACTTGTAGTTGACTTTATGTGGAAAATATAGATGAGCGAGAATTGGTGGTGGTTTGATATCACTTAAGTGAACATTTCGCATCGTATTTGAAAAATAACTCAAGATTTTGGCGTCGAGAAAGGAGCTCAGATTAGTCACGCTAACATACATTAATCAGATTATAGATACAAAACCACTTGTCATAAGCTGGTTTATAGACTAAACTGAAGTTGATATAACATAGGATTAAGATAAAACGTTTCAAGTTGAATTTCAGTATTTGTCTAAAGAAAGCGAAGTCAAATAATGGAACCTAGCTAGTGCCAGTTGCACAAGTACTGTTAAATCTTTGGAGATTTTGCATACATCCGTAGCTTGAATGCAAATGAGAAAGAGTCGTGCAATTACAAAACTCAATTTCAATTTGAATAATTTTGTCTTTACTATTTTTATTGCATTGTAGGCCATACTATTAGATTGTGAGTAAAGGTTATCGCTCGTATCATGATGATAGAGACTTCTATGATTATCTAAACCGTAGCTGGAAAGGTTTGTTTATCCTAAGTTAATTTTTTTTGGCTAAAAAGGTTTATTTATTTATATTCTTCTAACAAGAGAAGATCAATACCTCCCTCCACAACAAAGTAATGATAACAGGCTGGATACTACTGATATAGAAGCTTTTGATACTACTGATATTTTACGATTGTCACATCACATATTAAAAATTAAATGGAGTTGCCTGATCACACCATAAAATGGAAGTTGTCGGTTTCTCAAAGTGAAGTAATCTATCTAATATATATATTTAACGGCTTTCATATTCATTTTTTTTGTTTTTTTCTTTTTTTTTCGCTTTATTTCCGTTTCCAGCTGTCTTTGTAAAAGAGAGTAATCTATCTAATATATCGCAGTCAGTATTCATTTTTAATATCACATATTCACATTTTGTACAATGTCCTTGCACTTAATTTTTCTTTTAAATGCAGAGGAAATACATTTTTATTGCGTAGATAGAAGTCGTGATGCAAGAAGATGAGGACTCTAATCACTAGTATTAATCTTAAAAGAAGGAAATTAACCCAAGATCCATATAAGATATAAGAGCATCATTATCTCTAAAAAATTTTAAAGGGTTTTTAGGTTTTTTTTTCTTTTTGTCTGAATTTTTTCTTTAAGAAAAAAAAACTAATTACTTGCAGACCACCACGTATCAGTGAGGTTCACAAACAGCTCTAAAAATTGTCTCTTACACAAGAGAAAGAAGAGGAGGGGTTTTAACATTTGGTGGATTTCACCCCTTAAGAACTCACTTAAGGAATGGAGATAATGATGCTCTAAGCACGCATCATGTAATGTATACGCTTTCAGTTCAAACAGTAACATACTAACAGGCCTGCATAATAAGGGCATGTTTATTGCAGGGTTCTTAGGTGGGGTTCTTAACTTTTGTTAAGAGTCGGTTCTTAGTTTTTAACTAAGAAAAACTAAGAACCGGCTCTTAAATAAGAGTTTTAAGAGCCGGTTCTTAGCCGTAAAGTAAAAAAAAAAAAAAAAACGAAAAAACGAAAAATCAAAAGTTAAGAACCCCACCTAAGAACTCCGCATTGAACATGGCCTAATATACATGATATGTAAGAAACACTGCACACATGCCAAGAAAGAGATACCAAAAAAGTACGTAGCATGCATTTGATAGGAAACAAATGTCATTAAGCAGTAAGCACTATGCTAATAGAAAAATGTAAGAAACATACAGCGTAAAAATAGATACCAAAAAAGGTACGTTGCATGCATTTAATAAAACAAATTGCACTAAGCACTGATTTGTGATGATTTACACAGTTATGGGTTTTCAAATTTAATTAGCTTCGTACTTTTAATCTTCGATAATTATGTTATTACAAAAAAAATATTACAAACGATTATGCATCACATAAAGGCATCTTATGGAATCTATGTTTGACATTATTCTTTACACCATGATGCATATTTTTATAACCATTTTTTATTAATATGCATAATTCCATTTTTGCTAAAACTTGAAATCTAGATGTGTTTAGGTGTAGAATCATGAATGAAATCTTAGTGAAACTATTAGACCGAAGAAGTTTCCGCATTACAGAAACAAACACGAAGAAACAAATTGTATATATTGACTCAATCAGTAAAACTTCCCGAGTTGTACTTAAAAAAGAGTAACTATTTGGAAAAGCGATTTAAGTGTAGCATTGTATATACATTGTAGCACTTCTAGGTATAACATAATTGCAGATAATCAATACATGCGAAAAAGATACCTCACAAACATCAGACAAAATACATCAAAACATTAACAATATAGATATAATATTAAACATAGAGATAACGTAGATTTTAAAAAGTGAAATACCCAAATTATATCAAAACAAAATTATTGATATATGATTGTTTGTCTTCTTTGTATACTTAACGGTATTATGAGATTGGACTTCACACCTTATTCACATTTTCTGTTTTTAGTTTTTTTTTTTAATATTGTCTTCTTCTGTATAGGAAACTTCCCATGTCTATCCAAAGTGAGAAAGGGACAAAGTAGTTATTTCATTTTTACATAAATGGACAAAAGTTTGTATCATGCGTATCCAGGTAAAGATTGTTAATGCTAAAACTTCACGCGTCCAAAAGTATTTTATTTTCTCTTTTAAGCTTCATATACTATACGTTTTGGTTTGGATCGGATAATCTATCTGAGGGGTGACTGGATGAACTATATAAGCTGTAAGATTTTTTAACTTTCATGTCTTTAAATCAGCTTTCAATCAGACTTTTATATTTTAAGAGTAATTAAAAGTCAAACAGTTTTCTAAGTCCATTTTTCCCACTCTTATAATGTTTATGCATTATCTTCGTGGATGAATTTTTTTTGATGTATTTATGTTTTTCTTGGATGTATTTATGCTTTTCTTTTGTGGACTATATTACTTTGTAGATTAGTCTGGTCCTTCCATAAATATGGAATTTATTTTAGATAAAAACAAGAAATTAACCTTGTAACTAAAATTTAACTGATGTTAAAAATACCAAAGTAATTTTGATTGTGGTCCACTCTTCACAAACACAAATCTATTACGTATGTACTCGTGCTTGTAAATAGTCGTGTTGTTCATCGAGAATGAAACTATAAAAATTGGTAAAAAAGAAACTATAACGATCAGTTTTCTAAATCTTGGTTGTTACTTCCAAATATTTTCACGTGAAAACTTATGATACAGTACGTAAGAATAGTTAGTGATGTATCAAATAAACATTTCTTTTACAACAAGGTTAATATATTTAGTGCTTTGTTAGAAAAAGAAAGAGAAAAGAAACAGACTCTCAAAAATTTGCCGCCGAAATGTGGTAAATATATAAAATCAATGAAGAAGAGTGGTCCCCAAAATACCCTTACTCTGTTTCTCCATGCCTCTATGAATACAAAGCACAACTGCTTATATAAATACTTCATATCTTTTAATTGTTCTTCACACAAACAAGAAAGAAACACATTTCACAAAGATAAGAAACCCGAAGCTTCCACTCTTCAAATGGCATCTTTCTCTTATTTCCAGCACTACCCTCATTCTCTTCTTGATCCTCTTCTCTTCTCCACGACCAACTCCTCAGCTAAGCTCTCTGGTTTCATCGACCAGGACACTCTTTATTCACCACCAAACATTTCTACAATCGTAGATACTTCCTTGAACCCGTTTCTTGATTCATTTAATGTTGAGAAAGCAGAAAGCTCTGATGTCAAGAATCAGATCAACATTAATGCAACCGCAGCAGCACTCACAGGCGACCAGCTTAGTCACGGACCATCCACAGGAAAAAATCATCGGAGGAAGACAAGAAATGGGTCTAAGTCCAAGGTAAATTAAGTCAAATTGTAATGTGATTTCATGTCTTGAGACAGGGTTGTGACAGGCAGAAACGTAAATGTTGGGGTGGTTTACAAATCAGGAAGGAGTAGAGGGACGAAAAAGCCAAAAACCAAGAAATGGTAACTCAAGGGACGTCAAAGAGAAGAAAGCGAGCGTAGAAGAGCCTCCCAAAGATTACATTCACGTTAGAGCCAGAAGAGGCCAAGCTACTGATAGCCACAGCCTCGCCGAGAGGGTATATCAGTCTTTTCGCTTTAATTTTGTATTAATTTTGTATAAATTGAAATATTTTGGATGAATAAATAATTAAATATAGGCGAGAAGGAAAAAGATAAGTGAACGGATGAGGACTCTGCAAAACCTTGTCCCAGGATGTGATAAGGTTAGCTAGACACTATTTTGATTATGAAATGATAATGTTTTATTATACTTTATATGTCTAGAAAGATTTTTTATAATTCAAATGTGACATAAAACCTAATAGGTAACAGGGAAGGCCCTCATGTTGGATGAGATTATAAATTATGTACAGTCCTTGCAAAATCAAGTTGAGGTGCATTTTTAAAATATCTTATTCTTATAACATTTTAAGTTTACAATAGTAGTTACATAAAAATTATAACTATTTTACATTTTCATTAGTTTCTCTCGATGAAGCTAGCTTCCATAAGTCCAGTGGTCTATGACTTCAGTTCAGACCTTGATAGCATCATAGGTAGACCTGAGGTACTCCATCTACACTCCATCTCTTACTTAATCCGGTTAACGATAACCCGGTAATACCAAAAGATGGTTACCAATCGCAATTAAGTATCGTCTTGATGAACAGATGGCATCTACAGAAGTAGGAACGTCTTTTGCTAATGCAATGCCAACAACTACTACTACTCAATTTTCTCCACTGTTGGATGATTCTATAATACCCGCACAGGCACACCTTCAGGTATTATATTTCCTTTTTTTAATTAAAACATATATTTCAAATAAAATAGTAAGGATAATCAAGAGTAGAGGATTTAAATATTAATAGATGAATTATTTGTTGCTTAATTTAGGAAGAGGGAGAAGAAATAGAGAAGTTTGTAGACAAAAGTGGGTTCAACAACAACAGCTTTTGTTCTTTCTCTTAATTAATCACATGTCGACACAAACACAAAAGCCTGCTCTCGTGAGTTCCCTTCTGAACTTGTCTCTTCAACTACCTAATTATTGTTACAATTATTATATTGTTACAGTTATTATATTGTTACAATTATTATATTGTTACTATTATTTTAACATTTCTCTTATAAGTGTCAAAAAGCTGGTTTTAGTTTCGTAATTATTGCTATTGTTATTGGATGCAGGTTGATTCAGTATCCTCAAATATGCAAGGAGGGGGTAAAAATCTACGTAAGCCAGGGCTGGTTTAGAGGATGTAATTAATTATTCCTTTTAGAGAAAATAAATAAAAAGCTCATTTTCATATGTGGCCCCGAGATTTTCAACATCATTATCCGCATGCATGCTCAGACCATACATTCATCGCCATAATCATTCGTCATCATCATCAAGTGATAAAGAGATGGTCATCTTTGCAGAGGCAATTCGATGGAGGAAATAGAGACATATATAAAACAAGACCGCTTAGCTTGATTATAATGTTTATGTATGTTTTAAATTTGAATACTTTGGATTATTCATTTATTAAGTATATCCCTTGATTAGTTCTTGTAATTTAGCTGCTTGTGTAAGATTCTTACACAAATGTTTTATATATTTCTCCATTTATTTTTATGTAAACTGGTATCCAGACACTCATGTTATATTTCTCAAACATAAATACTAATATGCGGGTGAAAAAAAACCCATACATATAAATATTAAGATTCGTTTTCTGTCAGTTCATTTGTTAGTACTATATAGTGTCAGAAAATATTAGATTTCCCTTCCAGGAACGCTTTAATGTACAGTTGAATAGTTTGGTCATAGTTTTCTGCTCTCACTTGTCACGCATTGATAACTCCCATTCCCCTGTCTTTTCAAATTACATGCATCATACATATGCATATGTATATGTTACACATATATCCAAAGTTTTATTTTGATTAACGGATGTAAATCTCACAATGACAGTATATATACAGCCCTTTAGTTAGTGTTACAAAAAAAATATAGCCCTTTAGTTAAACAATTGTCACTATATATAATATATATTTCACAAATGTACATAATTCAAATTTAAACAGATAATAGCAAAAATACTGATTAGAGCAAACTTAAGATACTTTCTTGGGCAAGAAATAACCATAAGAGGTTTCTCAAAAAAAAAACCCATAAGATACTGATCGATCAAACAATCGAAAGTATAGTATATGTGAAGGCTTAATACAGCAGCATAATTAATGGAACAATCCAAGCCACAAATGATATAAAAAAAACTAATGGAATTTGGGTGCAATGGAGTTATTATTATACAAATTGCTCAGAAAGTAATCACTCGTATAAGTTAGCGGAATTCTCATCTCATTATTGTGATTAGTTGACAACTATATGTGCAACAACATTGGGCTTGATTGGAAAGAGTTATATTTTGATATAAAATGAAAACTAGAATGTTTTTGCTGTGACCGTAAATAATTTTGCTGTAAAATTTTAGATGTAGTTTTTGAAAATATTTATGACTTAGATATAGATTTTCTAAAACTAAATATAAATGCTCTAAGTATTTTGTTGTATACATCCAAAAACAAACAAATAGAAAATGAAATTTATAGCTTTAGAAAATCTTTACAAAGCATAATTAGAGAAACATTATGCTTTAAATATAATTTGGGTTATAAAAAACTCTACAGAACTTCTAAAATACTTGTCATACCCATAACAATTACTGGAAAGTTACAAAAAGAAAATAAATTACTAGGATTTAGAAATGGATATTTTTTGTACTAGATTTAACTAGTTATTTTATTTACAGGTAAAGTATAATGATTGTAGCCCACCGTAAAATAAACATCTACAAATATGCAGACATCGATTGGTTATGTTTCAATAGTTGATAAGACTTGGATATTACCAAGTAGTCAATGTTTTGGTGGTCTCTGTCCTTTTTTTTTTTGAACTTAAAAAAAAAAAAAAAAAAATTAACATTCTCTTGTTGTATGTTCTTATTATTATATTACTATTTTCCAGTATAATATTTTTGACAGTATAAAAATTAATTATTTGAATAGTCTTTTATTCATTTTTGGCCTTTTCTCCCCCCCCTAATAAATGTGTATCGAAGTGACACTTTTTTTTTTTTTTTTTTTTTTTTTTTTGATAAGTATGTGAATTTTCATTACCAAGATAATGATACAAGAGATACAATCAGCTCTGAAAGCTCAAAACTTATGTATCTAAGACAGCTAATCAAAGCAAGGGTCTGTGGAAGCCCCCAAAAAAAGATAAAAAAGACAGCCACAGACAAAAAGGTTTAGACATTCCTAAAGAGATGAATAAAGCTTAGCTAATACGATTTCTAAACAACAGTAAAATTCCAGTAGTTCGATGTTGAGACTTGAAGCCGGAACCTGCAACAAGAACATCAAACATAAGAGTAAATCAGCCGGAGAATAAACCTAGGTTCCGAGGTTTATCCCGAAGGCAACTTCGAAAGGGCGTTTAGGCGAAGCAGGGTTGACTAGGTCCTGGTCCGGCCAACATCCGATGAAGCCCACTCCAGACGCCGAACAACTCCAGAGGCTGCCAAGACGGTTCCCTGATGATCCTATTCCAGTGAAGAAAAGATGTTCAATAAAACGCGGAGGGTTACTAGTGGAAGCAAGCGGAGGTATTGGCTCTGGAACTCCGGTCCCTTCGAACAAGCAAACCACTCAAAAAGTATCCAGCTTCAGAGCAAAGAAGAGGCAGGGCACAACGGCAAACAACCTCCTTCTGAAACTTTGAAGAACAGAGGAGCCGAGAGCTCCAAAATCAGACGACAAGAAGCCGCCATGCTTCGTTGTTGAGATAATCAGACCAAGAGAAGTCCCCGACGAGTGCCTCACATCGTCTTTTCATCTCAGATCCATGGATCCAGATGGGGAAGTTCTAACAAGCTAACGACTGAAGGAGACTTGGAGACAAGAGGAGGTAACGACAAGCCAGAGGAGACAGAGGCAGCGACGCTCTGCGAGTCCGGCGTCACCTCCGACGGGGAACTGACCCAGATCCACCGGAGCCTTGTACTAGATCTCGCTTCAGAAGGGCGCTTCCTGTAAGCAAACGACCGACCACATCCTCGCCAACACTCCAGAGAAGGCGAGCACACACCCATCTTCCGTTTATATTCGTCAGATCCGGCCGCTATCGAACAAAAATCCAGAGAGAGTTAAGCAAAGAGGAGGTGGAGAAGACGACTGGTTACAGGGTAGGAGGCGAGTAAAAACTAGAGAGAAAAGGGGGTGGCGACCGACGGCTTAGAAGGCACCGTCGGCCACCGGTTCGGAAAGCAAAAGAGGCGGCGAAGGAAACTAGGGTTTTGGGAAGTGACACTTTCTACTTTAATTTAACATTCAAAAGCCAAAAGGGACGTATACCTCATATTGTTTTCTTTATTATGAAACTAACATTAGCATTATTACATTTTAATACATGCCAAAGTCATATAATTTTGGTTGTTCTACTTTATGACTATATTGTGTTTAAACCGGCGATCCCTATATATCTAGTTACAACGTCTTTCTGCGAATGATTGATAGATAACACACAAGTGAAAAGAAAGTTGTATTTGACCCGCATGTCGATATTTAAACATTAATAAAGCCAAAACCATATAAATTCAAAAGAAACAATTCGAAAGCATGATTAAATGAGCAGTCCATTAATCTTCAACGATTTTCATGTCTACATATGTCTAGTCCCATCTCTTTTATTACACTATCTTTTTCTTTGTTTGCATGTACCTAACTCTCTTTCCACGTGTACAATAATTTTTGCATCCATAAAAACGTTCTAAAAAAGCTCTAGGTTGCAAAATAGTAGTTACTCTGTAGTAATATGCGGATACTCATAGCTACAGGATCTTTATAATACTATCATAAATTTTGTTGGCCACGTATAAAGAACAACAATAAAACACAAAGACATGTACACATGAATTCATCTTTAAAGAGATAGATTTATGAAATTATCTTGCCCTTCGTGTGCTCTAGAAATTACCACTGCCTCATGTCTCTCTTCTCGAATTTTCTTTAACTAGAATTGATTTAGTTTGTTCCCTACATTACTGTTATTTGTTGAGATGCAAGCTAGTTAATATCTACCGTGAACAGTAGTTGTCTTTTGTCTGTTATGTATGCTACTTTGATAACAATAAAATAAACTTTTAGCTTTATATACATATATATATATATATAGATAGATAGATAGATAGCCAGTCATGAGCATAGCATAGCATGATGAAATATTTACTTTGTTATCTATGTTTTAAGGAATCGATATAAATACGTCCTTAGGCCTTTAAATTTGAAAAACAGTTTATTAATATTTACTTTAAAATATAGGAAAAATCTCTTAAATAAATTTTTAAAAAGTTTTTGTCACAAGAAAACCTTCAAAAACTAATCAAACTAGATTTTTTATTTTTAAAATTTTTTTAAAAAAATTTAAATTTTTTTAATTGTAAGTCTCACTTCTAAAACTTCACTTACAACTCTAAACTCTAAGTCTAGATTAGTTAACTCAAAGAGTATAAATATATATTTACACTCTTTAATGAAGTTTATTTTAGTCATTTTTTCTTTCAATGCTAACAAAAAAAGTTTAGGTGTATTTTACGATAGTCCCTTAAATTTCAGGAACCGTGAGCTAGAGTAAACTTGTAAGAAAAGATGTTCAAACTGCATGCGTTTTGAGTTCCAATCCCTATCGTGACATCATGTGTTATAGAATAGGGAATGCGTTGCAAAACTTGCGTAAATCTATAGTACTGTAATATAGTATGTCATTTTTTATAAAATTTCACAATTTTCCAATTTGTTGACTTAATGTATGGAAAAATGATTGACGACAAAAAAAAGGTATGGAAAAATGATTGGTGACAAAAAGAAATGTATGGGAAAATGATTTAGAGAGTGTGTTTACTGTTTAATCTGTTTACGTATAATTGGACCATCCGCAGTTGAATATGGACTTAACTTAATGGTTATGACGATAGAGCTTTTGACTAGACTAGAAAAGAAAAAGAATGTGATGACCAACTAATAATACAAATTATTCGTTTTATCTATATATATAGTCTCCTTAATTTCCTATAAGAAATTTAGTTAAGAGAAGCAAGATTAACGTGTTTCTTTGAAGCTTAGTTGTACATTTTCAAAGAAAGGTAACGATGATTGTTTTACAACGAGGAGCATGTAAAGTGATTATGCGCTATAGCTTTCTAAAGAGGGGTCCAGATCCGATAGATGAACAAGAATTTAACACTTCTTAGAAATGCTAGCTTTGCATATAAATCCCGGTTATGTTTAAAAAATATCTAAATATTTAATATCAATGGATTACTCTGTTTGGACATATGAAAATATTTTTGTCATTCTAATTAAAACATGATAATTCATGATGTAAGAAACATAAATCAGTGATCATATTGGTTAAAAAGAAATGCCATTCTTATACACTAAAATAAATACTCCCTCTGTTCCTAAAAGATCCATATTCTAGTTTTTTTCACATTTTTAATAAAACACAATAAATTTCCATAGTTTTTTGTATTTATCTTTTTTCCATAATTTTAAACCAACAAAAAAATCAATTAGTGCAAATAAGTTTTTTAAAGTTTACAATTAGATAATAAAATATACATTGAAAATGTAAAACATGGATCTCTTAGGAACAATTTTTTTTCTCTAAAATATGCATCTTTAAGGAACAGAGGGAGTATCAAATATGCAATATAAACATAAATTAGTGAGCATATTAATTAAAAGGAGATGTCTCACTACAAAAAAAGTTGTGAATTGTATCACTTAAATTACATCACTAAAATAATTGATACTATGTTAAATTACTTATTTACAAACGACACAAATATAAATAATTCAAAATCAGTTGCAAAAAAACTGATGCTATTATTAATTAAGTTAACATCAATTCAATAAAAATGATGTAATTTGTATTGATTTGTATCATTTTTACTGAATTGATATAATCTTTTTAATTTATATCGATTGAATAACTGATACATTTATTTTTTCTGTTTAACATCATTTATTAGATTGATACAAAAACTTACATCAATAATAAATTGATGCTAACAGAATTACGTAACTATATTTTTGTTTATCATTAATTAAATAAAAAAGAGGTTAGTTTATCTTATTTGCATCACTTAATTTTTCTAATATAACACTTTTAAGAAAAAAATCCAGCCTAACTTACGTGATACATGATGGTGGTTATGATTCTGTGATTTTAATTTCTTTATAATTTTTATTTAGTTAACCCATGTTTTTCTCTAACTGTTTTATGATCTCAACAAAGATCTATTATTCTCTTTTAACATCCTCACTCATCTGTTCATCTTCTTCTCAATTTCTTAAACTTTTTCTCAGTTCCAAATTACTGGTGCTTAAGATTTATAAGAAAAATCAACAAGAAACAATTATTACTTTTCTTGCACGTCAGGGTGAGAATGATTGTGTTTCTTCTTATGCATAATTTGAAAAGAAACAAAGTTCTGTCAAAAGTGGACGAATCTGATTAGAGAAGGTATTATTTTTCTTTTGTTCGTCTTGTTACAGTAAGGAAGAATAATTTATTTCTACCTGTTAGTGGTTTAATAATAATTTTTTAATTAAAAATCATCTTTTCAGTGGCAAATGAAGAACCCCTTGCAGATCTAGAAGGATAGAAGCTATATAAAACGCTGTTGGTGGAGATTTTTCTTGATGAATCTTGATAACTTCACTACTGGATCGATTCAACTTCATATTACACATGGAGATTGAAGACAAAAACAAAGAAGTATGACTTTTTTAGTTTTCAAAATCTTTTTCTAGATGAATTCAAGTTGTTTATTCTTTCTGTTTTTTTTGTATTAGCTATGTACATCTTCTTCTTTTTTGAACACCAGCTATGTATATCTTCTTATTTTTCTTATTCTACAGATTGTAAGTTCAGTTAAAAAATTAATGAAATGTTTTTTAATTAATTAGTTTACTGAAATGAATTTTGACGGCAAATGTTCAAATCATTTTTAGCAATAGTGGTAAATTATAAAATTATTAAAATAAATTTTAATAATTAATATAAAATTTGCATCACTTTTTTATAATGATATAAATAATTGAAATCAATTATTTTAATTGATGCCAATTAACATCATTTTAAAAATCAATGCAAATATTACTATCACTTTTCTACAACTGATACATATTAACATTACTTATAGTAATTGACACAAATATTTGACATTTTACATCAATTATTAATAAAGTGATGTAAATTATTTGCATCACCACTTTCAGAGTCATTTAGTTAAGTGATGTAAAATTAATTTACATCATTTATAACTAATGCAAATATATAAAATAAATGATGCCAAACATGTATTTTTTTGTAGTGTCTATACTCATAATTGGAAAATGGCTTAAACACTACAATTAAAAGAATATTCCAACAAATGACTACTCGGGTAAATTACTCTTCTTCTGTTCTAAAAAAATTGTTTCAAAAATTATATTTTCATATTTTGATGCATTTTTATTAAATAATAACAGTAAATTATAAAATTTTAATAAAAATTGGTTTATTGAATTTTAATTGGTTATAATTGTGAAAAATAGTTAATTATAAAACAATGCATTTATAATTAAAATTTAAGATATTCTCTTATATATGTGAAAATTCTAAAACACACATAAAATAATTAAAAATGCATTTGTTAATTTTTAAAATTTCAAGAAAATCTAAATTTTGGAAATGGAGAAAGTATATATAATGATGCCAATAATGATTATGGTGACCATAATTATGAAAACATGTTGGCATGCGATGAGACGTGATGTATATGGACCAGTAACTAGTAACTGTTGATATCGATACGACAACTAAACTTTTTTTTATATAAATTTTGGGGTATTCCATGTTTATAGAAGGACCAGACTAATCTACAAAAGTAATATAGTCCACAGACAACTAAACTCTTCACCCGTCGCTGTTGTTCGAATCGGTGACCCATCTCATGCTTTTTCGTGTCTACTTTCTTTTGTTTTCAGTACTAAGCATACATGATATCCTTTTCGAAGTATCCATATAGACAGATATACAGTGTACGTATGATGTATGCATGTATCATTTATGTATAGTCAGTTGTTAATGTTGAAGTTATTAATGGAGTTATGATTAGTCATATGTAACATCTTAGAGCATGTTTAATGCATGTCCCTTAAATTGGTCTCTTAACGTACGATCATTTATCTTTTAACTAAAAACGCTAAATGACGTCTCTTAAAACTCTTATTTAAAAGATGTCCCTTAGCGTTTTTAGTAAAAGATAAGAGACCGTACGCTGAGGGACCCAATTTAAGGGATCTACATTAAACATGCTTTTATCTCATGTAATGAAATTTCAGTATCAAAATAGGATTCAAGATGTGCATATATGTAAAACACTTAATGAAGACGTATTGTTAATTAATTTCTTATAAAACCCCTTTTCCTATATTACATCGATTTGAAACCAAATTATTATTTTTGTAATAAGTATAAGAAATCGTAAAAAGAGAGCAAATATTTGATGGTCACAATTTCTTAAATCAGTATTTTGAAGGATCAGACTACGAAGAAAGCTCAACAAAAGTGTAAAAGCTCAACAAGACACTAAAAATGCAAGAAATGGTGTTTAAAAACAAAAGAAAGAATCACAAAAAAAAAAAAAAAAACGGTGTGTTTTAAGGTTTTCTGGAAAATGCAAAGTCAAATCACTATACAAGAATAAGCAAATCAAGCAAATAATAAAAAAATGGCAAATAAAAGAAATACAGATCATAGGCTGAGGTTATTGACAATGACAAGGTATGATTGATGATTAATTAATTGATGATGCAAGCATATTCAATCAAGCACAATAACCAATAAAAACTGAGCAGCGGAAATTATTAATAATCGTATTTAATTGTTTAATGAGTATCTTCACTAAGAAATGTTTAGTCTATTAGGTTGGTAGGTATAAATGATTTTTTTGGTCAATATAGGTATAAATGATTTGAGCCACAATATCTATATATATACTATAATAAAAGTTTAATATGAAAGCATATGAGGTTGTCCACATCATCACTTTAATTCAACCAATCACAATGTTCCTTTCTGCCATATCGTCATGGGCTTCAAAAAAATTAATCGAACTTGAATACAGAAAATTGGTTGAGTTTTGTGGTCCATATTAAAATCGATCAAATCTTTCATAAATCTGTAGGACCCCCTTAAATCTCAGGGCCAGGCTCTGTCCTAACACACTTGACTGTTAAATGAAGAATGTTCTTTTTGTTTCCAATATCTTTCCTTAGACTAAATTATTTCATATGTAAGAGTACAACCTTCTCCATTGCCTGATATTTTGGGATTATTTGAGTCTTTAACACTCAGTTTTTTTTTACAGCATCAATTATTTCAGTTATGTTGGAGAAGTTGTTAGTGACTTATTGTAAACCCAGAGGGTAAGCATGTGGACTATGGCTTTGTTGAGTTTGCTTCGGTTGACGCAACACTTAAGGTTTGATTGGTCGAGAATTAGCATAACCATTATGCTCTCTATTATCCAATCAACATTTACCTCAGAAGCATTTAGAAGAGCATTTACTAAATGTTAATGCTCTCCAAATGCTCTAGGTTCAATGCTCTCATATGAAGCTTTTGGAGGAGCATTTACATTTAGAATATATAAAAAATAAAAATAATTAGATATAATTGATATTATTTTTTAATATAAAAAATTATAATAAAACAATATAAATTTATATTTTTTTTAAAATAAACTTGCAGTTAAATATTTTTAACTTTTTAAAAGAATAATATTTCACATTTAAAGTATAATATAATTTATATAATTACACATATCATTCATTAGTCTTAAAAAACAAGCATAAAATAATATATATTTATTTATATATGAAACATATATATATATATATATATATATATATTATTTAGACACTAATAAATAAATTATATATCATATAATAATTTTATATATGAATCATTTGGTACTCTATAAATAAATATTGATAATTTATATCAAAATTTTATAATTTATTTATTTATATTTTGTTCTTTTATTTTATAATATTAAAAATTAGGTTATATCCAAATATAATTTAATATTTTAACATAAATTTTACATTTTTGTAAATAATAATATTTCACATATAAGCTATAATATAATTTAAAAAATGAATAATTTTTTTATTTGTAATAACAAATAGATTATTAATATAGTATATATATATATTATTTTAAAATAAATATATTATACACTAACTTCTATGATAATTTTTAAATTGTAAATTGTTAATGCTCTACCAATCACTTTATTAAAAACTTTAATGAAAGCATACAACTTCTGCAGCATACTGCTTCTACAGCATTCTGCTAATGCTTTATCATCTGTTGTACCAATCGATGCCTTAATGCCTTCCGACTCATGAATAGTGAATATTTGCTCGATCACATGATCTTTTTTGATGTGGTTAAGCTACCTCCGTACCGTCTTCTACCCAAGTAAATTTTACTTTCCATTTTATGGAATTTATATATTTTGCTAGAGTTTTAACATCATTTACAGAAGACTAATTTATATATTTTTGTTAATTAGGTATAACCTTGGAGAGAAGCTCTAGTAAGAGATCTAATGGTGAAATTTTTTTTCGTAAACATGGAGACATCACTTTTGTTTTCTCGAAATTTCAATTACGAAGACTATCTCCGAAGAGTGTTCACAAAAAAAAGACTTGATGAAACTTGCTATGAAGAAGAAGAAGTCTTTGATGAAACTCCAAGTTTTATTGAGGTACTTAAAGAAACGTTTAGCATTTATTAACATGATCTGTAGAAGACGACAACTTTAATGAGACTTTTAAAGTAGTTTTCAAATATCTCCCATCGTCTATAAATTAACAATATTACAACATGTAATAAACTAACAGTATAGAATATGTATGTTTTATTTTTTCCATAATACAACTACGTTTATGTCAATATCATTTATTAAATATTTATAACTTACCTTAACTATTAATTGATAAAAAAAGAATATTACATTGTACAAGTATAGTTTTGTTTGAACTGTGAAAATAAGAAGCCACAGCTAGACTACAAATATTTGAAATATTGATTTGAAATGATTTATTCAATCAGTTTAAAAATCTTTTTCCTATCATTTAGGTTGAATTGAATGAAATAGTCATTTCGTCAATTATACTAATAAATAGATAAAATAATAAAGAGACTTTTTGCATGATGAAAAATTAAGCAAATGATCTTTATTTTATTTTTTGTACATTATTCTATTAATTTTTTTCCACCAATTCCTAAACATATTTAACGGTTACACCCAAAAACAAAAGCAAAAAAACTGTTTTCTGACCTTAATACAACTTTTAAGAAACAAATAATGATTAGCAGCGGATTATTATGGATGATTGGAATCTTAATTTCAATAAATATATAATTAAATTTAATATTATTCGTTTTTATTCAGTTGTCATAATGTCTCCACTGCTTCTCGCTGATGTGCACACAATGTAGATCTATTTCTATTATCTTTTAAATTCTTTTTTAAAATTCTTCTTTTCAGAGTTTTTCTTCAAACATTTATCTATTTCTCTGTACAATTTTGGTTAGTTCTTATATGATGTACTATATCGTAATATAGTAATAGCAAAAGTGTGAAGAAGAAAAATCAAGTGATATCATAAAATTGAATTTTAACTAATATTTTAATTTATTTTTATTCAGTTTATGTACCAATTTATATGTACTTTGATACTGAAATATTTTTTTTTGAATTTTAATAATTTAAAATTTTCAATCAAAAAAATAATACGTAATTTATAATATAGGGAAAAAAATCCGGGCGTAGCCCGGAAAAATCTCTAGTTGATATAGTTATACGTTTGTGTTTTTGATTTTGCATGTTTATGTTTCTCTGGAAACCTTTCATCGCTTAACTTTTTATTCTTATTACTTAGAATCAATTTATTTGCTTTTTATTAACTTTCATGCATCACAACTCACAATTTTTTTTTATCTTGCTTAATGCAAATCTTGTAGATTCGAAGTGTACATATTGCATGCTTAAATGAATTTGACGCCCGTCGACAAAATGGATTTGACACCCCAAATACTATATTTTTGCACTGTTGCCGGAGACTGATGTATAACTATCTCAAAATATCCAGTACTTTCTAATTTTATATCTGATTTTGTGTGTTTTAGGAACTTCGAAATGGATAAGTATTTTATGAATGATGGCTACTATTATCTGTTGAATTCACCCTTCACAATATATATACTATTCATTTTCTTTGTACTACATCATACATTGCCTTCATTCATATACACAACAAGAAAGAGAGAATAGAGATTTGCGCAGATCCACTAAGGGGCTAAGGTCTATATCAGAACGTCTCTTATAACTATGTCTTACCAATTCGTTAGAGATTATTAATGATATTAATCTTCAACATTGTCTTCATTGTTTCTATCTTATTTAGAAGTCTAAAGATGTACAGCCCCTCACTAAATTCACTATAAGTCTATTCCAGTTCATATCTCAATGCCTTACTTCCACACAACCAAGAAAACTCTACTTTCGAGATTTTGATCAAGGTACTTTCTAGCATCACCAACATTAACCATTTAACAACTACAACTACTACCATTAGCCACCAACACAAGGCCATGTTCCAGCCTATGATCACGTCCTCCAGACTCCAATCACTATAAAAAAATTCAGAAATGAAGCTATGATGCAAGAATATATAAGTTTCAAAGCAGCTTATGCAAGACTTCAATGCAAGATTGGATTACATGAAGCTCGATTTGTCTAAAGTTTCGACAATCTCTTAGCCCAAGTTCAAATCATTGAAAAGGATGAAAGAAATTTAGGTAAAGCAGCGGGGGCATGCTTAAGTTGTGGACAACAACTAGAAAACCAATTAAAAGTCCAATTGGTTGGATCATGGCCTTATGTTGGTGAACATCTTGGTATCATTTTTTTTTTGTATAGACACACAATCCGAAGAAGGAGATAAGAGAAATCAGTCTCCAAGCGAGAGAAACTTATTCAACAATATAATACAACCTTGAATCTCTTTGTTTTTACCTCATATGGAGTTATTGTACAACCTTTCTGGCAAGACTATGATTTAGGGAGACGCGTTGATTGAGTTTCCTAAGCATCTCAAATCCTCTAATGATTGTTTGACAAACTTACAAATGACAAGGAAGCATAAGATTCAGTTCAATATAAAATCAAATAGTTCAAAAAAAAAATTCAGTTCAATATAAAATTTAATTAGATTCGACCATTAATTTTTTGTATATATTGGATTGCATTTATTTCCGAACTGAGCCATAATCATTTTTATTTTATGGTATTTAAGGCAAAACTGGATCAATTTTAAAACAAAATTCTTAACTAATATTATAAAGATTTATGAATAATTTTTACTTTTGAGATATCTTCTATTTTCATTATTTCTAAAAATTTAAAATAAAATTATTGTTTAAGAAGAAGGCATTTAAAAAATAATAATGACAAGTAGTGGTAGTAGTTTAATTTATCAAGTGCATGGAAGTTGTGCGGACTAACATGAAAGAAAACTGATTTTTTTATGAAGAAATGTCAAAAATATAACATTTTTACTATCATTTTTCATGTACACTTATTCACTTTTATTTTTATTTTTTAAGAGAGTAAAACACACTTATAACCCTTAGATTCATTAATCTAACACTTAAGGTTTAGATTTGAGAGGTGGGGTAGAGTTTACGAATGTAAAAATTTAAGATTCTAATTATTTTTTTTAAATCCTCTTAAAAATAGTATTTGTGAAAATATCTCTTTTGCAAAGATAAAGATGAATAATGATACCAATAATGTGGAATTTTCATGTTTACCATATTATTGGTACTATTTTTCATTTTTACCTTTATTAAAGAGACAATTTCATAAATATCATTTTTAAGAGAATTTAAAAAAAAAATTAGAATCCTAAATCGTACATTTTTAAACACTATCCCACACTACCCCACCCCTCAACTCTAAATTCTAAGTCTTAGATTAATTAATCCAAGAGTTATAAGTGTGTTTTTTTCCTCTTAAAAAACAAAAGTACAAATGATTAAAATAAACATGAAAAATGATACTAGAAATATGATATTTTGAAAATTTCTCATTTTTAAATAATATTACAGAAACATCTAAAACGTTATAATACATCGAAAATAATTAAAATTAGTGATAGTATTTTAATTAATCAAAAATATATAATAATTAATTTTGTCAGAATTAACATGAACATTACACATAAAATTTTAAATTTTCAAATAATATTAGTAAGATCTTTAGTAATATCATCTTGCCATCTTGTTATTATAATGTATTTCCTTTCCATATTAGTTTATTATATGAAGGCTTTCTAGAAATACTCTTTGGCGGATAGCTTCTTGCTTTTATTTTAACATAAACTTGGTGTGAATAGAAAAGTAACCAAATGAATCATTTAGAAACATGATTGACAATTCTGAAGTACATGAAATTATTAAATGATCAGTTGTAATTTTTCTTTTGACAAAGATAAATGGACTAGTTATTATTTAGAAAAGTAGTCGAATTGGGATATTAAATCTGAGTGGCTGACGGGTGGGACGTTTAGCTGCCGGAGAAATTTATCGGCCGACTGAAAATGCTGGGGCCCAGGCTGTGGGTTGGATTGCGGACGGTGGAGCAAACCCATATTGCTATATGCTCGATGTTGTCCCCACCACATCTCTCTCCATTTTGATTTCCTTGTCTTATTTGTAAAAACTAAAAACAAATGGTTTTATTATACAAATATAATATACTTCCTTTTTTAGTATCGGTTTCTTGTTTTCGTTAGGAGAAATTTTGGTGGCAGATGTCACAGTAAGTTTTTAATTAACAACTTGTAGTTTAAAAGTGATGTTCAGTTAGAACTGTTTAGAGCTTTGTATGTTCGTATAATTAACAAGGTTCTCTTAATTTATGAATCCAAGTATCATATTAAGAAAGTAGTTTATGGATTAAATATTTTTTATTCATACCAAAGATTAAATGTTTGCCTATAAAGCAAACAAGATTAATTTATTCACCGCAAACAAAAAAAATTCTCAAAAACCAGGGAATAATGTTTTGGTGCAAAATGAAAATAGGACCAGTAGCGGTCCTAGGCACAAGCAGTAGAACCAGGACCGTTTTAAATTTTCGCCCATAGTAAGTAATGTTATCAATAGCTCTACATAAGTCTGGACAAGATGATGGAGTGGAGTGTATAGAGATTGCTCTTGGAGCTAGTTAAAAACTCAAATCCTTCATGTTGTATCAGATTCAATTCTAGTTACCGTGTAACTGTTAATTTTGATTTGAAAAATGTAGAGATTACTTTGTTTTTGTGCGAACTTAGAAAGTATTTTAAAGTTTTTTTTTGATAAAACAGTATTTTAAAGTCTTAGGGTACTCATTAGACGATATCAATGGAATTTCTCTTAATCTTTGAATGCATTGAATACATCTAACAGTTCGAATCAATGATTTCAGTAGAACATCACATGATATATATCATAAATTATCAAATGACAAATGCTGTTTATATACAATCGTCATGGTTTTATTTTTCTTATCATCACTTTATTGTATATGTCCAATGAACCGTAAATATGCTACAAAAGAAACGACAAGACAGACCCAAACAAAACTCAATACACGATTATAAACACATGTATAAAAATACATGAAACTTCATTCAGTAAACATGGCAACATTAGGTTAAATGTGATTATGTAATCATTTAGCCACTCCACCGTCGCTACTTCTCTTTAGGTTATAGGATTTTGTGAGTCCAAAATTGAGTGAACGGTGCTCCTTACCAGGAATTAACTAGCTCCACTTATAATTAATGCGTTTGTATCATATTCTTCTGTTATGTCCAAAACTGTCTAAGACGATCTTTTGTTATCTCCTGAGAACCAAATCACACTTGACCAAATATGTACATGTTCTCTCCTCTTAGGTGTTTGTAAACCTCTCCTGTTCAGTATTTTAAGCTCCCTCTTCCATTAAATTCCCACTCATAGTATCTTTATCCTCGCCCAAATGCAGGCCCAGCTCTTGGCATGTGCCAAGAGTGCACTTGTACTAGGTCCAAAATATTTTACAAGATTTTAGTTAATGTTTAGTGGGTTTTCCAAAACTTTAGGACCCATTTTCAAAAACTTCTTGTAATTTTTATTGTAAAAATAGGACCAGCCCAGGGTCTAAATAAAGAGTGAACCGGGCCTGCTCAAATGTAGAGTTGTGATGAAAGTTTGGGGATGCCAAGCCTAGAAACTCCTGAGAACCAAAACTCTTTTTTTTTTTGTTTCTTTCTTTGACTTGTACGTTTTTGGGGGCATGATCCTTGCTTATGAAAACTAATTGTTCAAAAATAAACTTTCAAAATTATTCATACATATTTAGTAGTGTACTGAATTTCTTATTATTATTATCTTTCTTTTTATAAAAATTGTTGTTAAATTGGAATGTTTAGGAATGACTTTTAGATTTTATATAATTTTAAAATCTGAGCCGAGTTTAGTCACTGGTCAACTCATACCAGCCCCTTTGCTTTATTTGGACATTTTGTCTTTGTAACATTTACTACCAAGTCTTTTTCACGCCATCCTTTTTTCTTTTGCTCAAGCCAAATTAGTAGTTTGGAGCAGGTTGAAAATGTCTAAAAAAGTACTATAAATAAAATAAAATAATAGAAAGCGAGACAAAATTGTCAAACTAATAAACTTTGGAACACCTTTTTAACTTTGAAAATCATTTTTTAAACTTTGTAAATCATTAGAACATTGTAATACACTTATCAGTTATATATATATATATATATATATATGTCTAATTCTTTATATATATTATTCAAAGAAGCCAACAAAATGTTTCTGTCTTACCCAATAATTTTTTTTTGCCTGCCTAAGTGTCATTCTAAACAGTCGTATACATATTTTATAATGGTTTTTCCTTAAATAAAATCATTAAAATGTATTATTCATTGAATAATTAAAATTCGTGGAGAAATGTCCAAACATTAAACCCCAAAAAAGGTCCGAATAAAAAGTATAAACTTTATAATATAAAAAAATCAATATTGTGTTTTTCCACGTAACATGCATGAGATTCTGATCATTGGGGTTGACGAATAAAAAAACTCTAAACAACTAAACTAAAGCGCGTGGAACCCACTTTCCCCCTCCCTGTCTTTCGCTCTTTCCCAACTGGCTCCAAACCAAACCAGCTTCACTTCCTTCTCATTAATTCAGACACACCTCTCTCTCTCTCTCTCTCTCTCTCTCCTCTGAAACCCTTACCTCACTCTTCCCGATGCCGGTTAACGACGGCGACCGGAGCTTACCGGAGCTAATCTCCTCTCTCCTCGACACTATCCCCAACCTTCTCAGCTTCAAGTCCAAATGGTCTTCGATCCGGACCAAACTCTCCGATCTCAACACTCACCTCGCCGACATCTCCGATTTCGCCGGATCTTCTTCCAACCAGCTAGCTCTAGCCCTCCTCATCTCCGTCCGGGAGACGCTACACGACGCCGTCGCCGTCGCCGCTAGATGCGAGGGACAAGATTTATCGCAAGGAAAGCTCAAGACGCAGAGCGAGGTCGACTCAGTCACGGCGAGGCTTGATCGCCACGTGAAAGACGCAGAGGTTCTGATCAAGAGCGGTCTTCTCCTTCATCTTGAGGACTCTGTTTCGTCTAAGAAGGAAGCTGTGAGATCAGAGGCGAGGAATCTTGTTATACGGTTGCAGATCGGTGGAGCTGAGTCGAAGAACTCGGCGATTGATGCGTTGCTTGAGCTGGTCCAGGGAGATGATAAGAACGTGATGATCGTTGTGGCGCAAGGAGTTGTTCCCGTTTTGGTTCGGTTGCTTGATTCTTGTATGAAGGAGAAGAGTGTAGCTGTGATTTCAAGAATCTCGACGGTGGAGAGTAGTAGACACGTGTTGTTAGCTGAAGGGTTGTCTTTACTGAATCATCTCCTTCGTGTGGTTGAATCAGGAAGTGGGTTTGCTAAAGAGAAAGCTTGTGTTGCTCTACAAGCTCTTAGTTTCTGTAAGGAGAACGCTAGAGCTATTGGTTGTAGAGGAGGGATCTCGTCTCTACTTGAGATCTGCCAAGAAGGGAGTCCTGTGTCTCAAGGTTATGCAGCTGGTGTGTTGAGGAACTTAGCTTTGTTTGGAGAGACTAAAGAGAATTTTGTGGAGGAGAAGGCGGTTTTGGTTTTGATCTCTCTCGGTTCGTCAGGTACGCCTCTTGCTCAAGAGAATGCTATAGGTTGTTTGGCTAATTTAACATCTGGGGATGAGGATATGGTGATGTTGGTTGTTAGAGAAGGAGGGATTAAGATGTTAAAAAGCTTCTTGGATTCTAATGCCAAGAGTCTTGAAGTGGGTGTTTTGCTTTTGAAGAATCTAGCTTTGTGTCCTATTGTAAGAGAAGTTGTTGTCTCCGAAGGGTTTATCTCTCGGTTGGTTCCAGTGTTGAGTTGTGGGGTTCTTGGTGTGAGAATCGCAGCTGCGGAAGCTGTTGCTTCCCTAGGTTTCAGCTCGAAAAGCCGGAAAGAGATTGGTGAAAGTGGATGTATTAGTCAGTTGATTGATATGTTAGATGGTAAAGCTATGGAAGAGAAAGAAGCAGCTTCCAAAGCTCTGTCAACGTTACTGGTGTGTACAAGCAACAGGAAGATTTTCAAGAAGAGTGACAAGGGTATACTAAGTCTTGTTCACCTCTTGGACCCGAAGATTGAGAAGATTGATAAAAGATACACAGTCTCAGTGTTGGAACTGCTTGTGACTTGTAAGAAATGTAGGAAACGAGTTGTTGCTGCTGGTGCTTGCTTGCATTTGCAGAAGCTTGTGGAGATGGATGTTGATGGAGCTAAGAAGTTGGCTGAGAATCTTGCCCGGAGTAAGATTTGGGGCGTATTTGCAAGGCCGTGAGAAGCATCAAGGATTCTTGTCTTCTTGTTTTGTTTGTGTGATGATGATTTGGGTTGTTTATAAGGTTTGGTTGATTGAAATAGGGAGAGTTTAATTGCTGATTAGTTCTTCTGTAGACTAAAAATAATAGTATCTTTGTAGAGTTTGATCCTTTCAACTTTCTTTCTTGTACTCTAAAACTTCAAGAAGCTGATCTTTTCTCTCAAGTATGTGATTGATTTATGTAAAGCTACGAACAGTGTAATGAGTCTTTAGTATCTGATCTGAAACTGTTTTGTTGCATATCTGAGTTGGAAGCTGGTGGTATGTACTGTCTGAACATGAATCAAATAATGTTGGTCGGAAAGCACATGGCATTTGTTTTGTTTATACTTTATTTTCGTAAATTCTCAACTTGTATATTTTTTTGTGTGTGGTCCCGTATGATTGTTAAGTTCTTTGGCACAATCCAATTATTCAAATCACCAATGATGTTAAAAGAGTTACATCAACATCACATTTCCCGTATTCCTTCTTTTCTTGATGTTAAAAAGTTGTAACATCCGAGTTGTGATATATGAAAATACTTAAAAGAATTGATTTGATTATCTATATCACCAAAATTGACTTACTTTTTCTGTCACACATATGTTTAAAACTTCAGGGTTAAGCGTGTTTAAGCTAAAGTAGTGAAAGTATGGGTGACCTATCGGGAAGTGATTTGCGATACCGTGTGAGGAAGGTCAAAACACGAGAAAAAGTCGGGTGGTGATTGTAAGATCAGTAAACAATAATTTCCAGGTTTGAAAAATTAATGTACGGCCGTCAAATAGGATGGGATCCACGGATCAAGAGAGCGGGCGTGGGTAGCCCATTAGTCGTGGCTGGTCGAGGCGTTACAAAAGTGTTTTTAGATCAATTCATAAAGAGATCAGAGCAACTGTGTTACCACTATTTTGGATGAAAACTGGTCAACCTGCTGCTGTGAATAGCTGATTGAAGCTTCTAGATTATCCGACCACCTTTGTTCCAACCCGTTTGCCTCGAGAAACTTATGCTTCCCTTTTCTGATATCACTAAAAGCTTGGCTACTGCCTGAGGAATAGTGTTGAGAACAGTACTATTGTTCTCCATGTTGTTCACTTCCTTCTTCTCATTTACTCCCTCCTGATCAGTGCAGTGGTATAGTCACAGGCACCCATTTTTTCCTCAAATCCACAGAAGATTTCTGATTCTGCCAGTAGAAACTCAATACACAGTTCCTAAACACTGCCGGGACCAGAAGCCATCTCTGCTTCATTACTATTCGGTATCAAAAGGCTCGTTTCTTGGAGGGGAGCATTGACATGAGTCTTTTCCAAGCTTTTTTCACGGATGTTTCGTAAGCTCATCTCGAGAGATATAGAAGGTGTAGTATTGAACAAATGAAACAAATAAAAGCCCTTCTTTAGCTAATGAAACTTCAAATTATTTGTCCGCACTTTTAACCACATGGAAAAGTTTTCGGTTATTGATAGTCTTACCAATAACAAAATTATCAATATTGTTTCGGTGGTCTGGACTCGGTATTTGCCATTTTAAACCAAATGGAAAAGTTTACGGTTATGTGATAATTTTACCAATATGTGTTGGTTTATATGGGAAATAGTTTTTCGAATTTAAACTCTTAAATTATATTTTTATTCGTGTAGTCGTATGTGTGGAAATTGAAGTTTCATTAAACAAGTGAGATTCAAACCGAGGAACCTCCAATCCAAATCGAACGTAATTACGGTTTAAACTCGGTTTAGTTTTAATTAAAACCGAAGAAACCACAATCGAAATTGGAATCTAGAATCGGTTTATTCCGGTTTAGCTTCTTTATCTCAATCAAGTGTAGCGAGAGAAAAATACAAAAAAAGGTCGTAAATCGAAAGTGGCTGTTCGATATCCCCTCGCAAAGAAAGAAAACAAACTCCTTTTATTAATTCACTAAAAATCTTTTCTTCAGTAAAAGGCTTTCTTTCAATTCTCTTTCTCTTTTGCGTGATTCGTTTTCAATCGGCGGATCTAGAAGAAGATGATAGATATCAGCCGAGTCCAGAAGGAGCTCCAGGATTGCGAGAAAGACAGAGACTCTTCGGGTATCCGGGTCTGCCCCAAATCCGATAACCTTACCCGACTCACCGGAACCATCCCGGGTCCAATCGGTACTCCTTACGAAGGCGGAACCTTTCAGATCGATATCACCATTCCAGGTCTCTTTTGCTTCTTTTTTTTTTGATTAGTGATGGTAAAGTTTGGGGCTTTACTTCATTTTGCTTCGAATTGAGTTTAGGGTTTGTTGAATTAGTTATATGGAAAGTGAAATTCTTTTCGACTTTGCTTCAAATTGATTACTTTAATGTCTAGGGTTTATGGGTGGATGATTGGTATTGTGTTATTTTCATAAACAAAAGTATTATCCTTTTTTGTTCAAAAATTGCAGAAGGGTATCCCTTTGAGCCTCCAAAGATGCAATTTTCAACCAAGGTTTGGTAAGCAGATTGACTCTCATATATTCTTATGTCAATCACTGCAAAGTGTATGTATCTTTAGTTTTCTGATTATGGATATTGAATCATTGTTTATGGAGATTGAATCATTGTTTATGGAGATTGAATTTTTAGTTTTTTTTTTTGGAGCAAATGCATAACTCTTTAA
This sequence comes from Moricandia arvensis, assembly GCA_905132765.1. Lineage (NCBI taxonomy): Eukaryota > Viridiplantae > Streptophyta > Magnoliopsida > Brassicales > Brassicaceae > Moricandia > Moricandia arvensis. Next base: position 98,433 of record CAJHQP010001859.1, read on the forward strand.
TCTTTGGTTTTTGGGGTTAATGTTTTGGTTGTATCATATACATTTTTCTTGGGGGTGTTTGGTTTGATAAAGTTGTTTTTAAGGTTCTCTCTAACTGTCTTTCAAACTCGGTGTACGTTAGTTAGTGTATATTAACTGTCTGTTGAGTAGTAACGGTATCTGGGCAGTGCATTGTGTGCTAATTAATGGCCTATCTTTGTTGATTTACTATCTTAACCAAACCCAAAAAGGCACCCGAATATAAGTAGCCAAAGCGGGGCAATATGCTTGGATGTCTTGAAAGACCAGTGGAGTCCAGCTCTTACTTTGAAGACAGCTCTTGTTTCAGTCCAGGCATTACTCTCCGCACCAGAGCCTAAAGACCCTCAAGATGCTGTTGTAGCTGAACAGGTTCTACTTCTTTGCCTTAGTCTATCTTCGCTTTTTATCAGTTACACTTTTAAAAGCAATTCTGTTTTTCTTTGATGTTTACAGTACATGAAGAACTATCAAGTGTTTGTATCAACAGCTCGTTACTGGACCCAAACATTCGCCAAGAACTCTTCTCTAGAGGAAAAAGTGAGTTTGTTGTATATGGCTAGGTTTTGAGTAGAACGCAACGTTTGGTTTGTGTACTAAAGAGGCTTGTGTACTAAAGAGGCTTGTGTTGTCGCAGGTGAAGAGACTTGTGGAGATGGGTTTCGGAGATGCTCAGGTTAGGAGTGCAATTGAATCAAGTGGTGGAGATGAGAATCTGGCGCTTGAAAAGCTCTGTTCTGGTTAGAATCCATCAAAGCAGGCCTCATTTGCCGCTAGATATGATAATATTATTAACTTGGTTTATAACTTTATGTGCTGCGTTTCTGTTCTTGTCTGATGATAAGAGTGAACTGCCCTTTTAAAAAAAAATAGTTATTGAATGCAATGCTATATATCCATACAAGGAGATCTTATCTAGTAAATCATTGCGCATGGAGTGTGTCATTGTCAGGTTTTATTCATGATCAATGTCTTAATTATTATAGTTGAATGATGATAGAGTTGGTTGGTTTAAGATGGTTTCCGTGATAGAACCGGTTATTTCTTCAATCTATATTAACCAAACCAAATAACCATACAAAAAACTGAACCATATACCAAAATGATTATAATTGAGAAAAAAATCTTTGCATATCCTAAATATAGAACATGTGATTTAACTTCTTTTCCAATTATCCTAAATGAAGAAAAAAATCTTGATATATTTGGCCAAAAAATTAAATTATTGATATACAGCATTAAGTCTTTATAATAATATTTAGAGTTAAAACTATTCCATCCCAATTTTATTTTTTACTCTAAAATAAAATTTACTATTTTTCTATTAAAACAAAAAATAGAATTTCTCTATTTTTAACTCTATGTTTAAAAATTGATATTTAAAAAATATATATTAGAGGAAATCATATCTCTATTATAAAGTTCTTCTATTATAAAAGAAAAATAACAAAATATATGAGAGATGGTGCATCTATGATCCATAAAGTAATCAAATGATTGAACCAAAACCAACACTAAAACCCACCTGAAATTCAAATTGAACAGGGAGTTGAAGTGTTTTTGGTTAGTTAAAACTTAAACCTTGCGTGAGAGAATTTGTAAATGGCAGAAAGAGATAGAAGTTGAACCATTAAAGGCATTGCATTTAGTGAACACGAAAGCTAGACGTTTCGTTTGGTTTAAACTCAACTACCCATCGTCAAGTTTAATGATGATCTTCTGCCTTTAGTATTAATTCTAAAATCCTTATTGTCTTTGAAGAAGAACTCACGGGTCTTACTTGCATAAGTTTTTGGTCGTCGTCGTGGTCTTTGGTTTGTTTGCCTTATTTGTTCCTTGTTTGGCACTTTGATAACACTTGGATTTGAATTAGCCTTTGTGGGAAAACTTACAACTTCAACATGTTGTCCATCGTCAACAAAGTTATATGACTTTTTTGCATTGTATAAATCAATTTTGTTATAGTGGAGCATTCCTTGTTATAAATGATTATGTAAAGTTG
>CAJHQP010001860.1:0-100449 GCA_905132765.1 Moricandia arvensis
CATACATATGTGCCGTCTAAGATGGAACCTCTGAAAGAGGATTGGGAATATTATGTTGGATAAGTATGTCTTTCTCCACGGTATTAAAGAAACCTTGAGCCAAATATGGGTGATCAGATTGTGGCTAGGTACACGGATTGCATGATATGAATCCCACTATCCAACATCAGAAGGAGAAAGATATAAGCTGGATATGATAAGAAAAAGAGAATGGTATTGACCATCATTGTCTTGGCAAGATCCTCGGACCAGAGAATGAGTTTTAAGACGTCTAAAGAAAGAAAAGATTATGCAAAGCTAGCTAAATTAGATGCCAGACACATCGACCCGAGAAATGAAAAGAAAAAGGTCATACCAGCTTAGCACCAAACGAATTTGATGTCCTAGAAGAGACACAACCAAGTTGCTACAGAGTCTATAAGAGATAGACCAATATGTTCCATAATAAAAGGAACCTCAGAAAAGAGAAAAGGTGCATAAAATATGAAATCTGAGGTTAATAGGGAAACCATACCAGACATAGAAATAAGGCCGGCCGACTGAAACATCTAAGGTACCAGACCATGTAGGCTTGGGACGCCAAGCTACTAGGTATTGAAGGTCCTAGATAAAAAGATCTCAAATCGATTAGATAATGTTTGGAATACAATGGAACGCAGAAAGGGTATCGATACCAATGATGTATTTACATATAAAAAATGCGCAAGATAATTAGCACTTGACCAATAGAGATATATGCGAGGATCATGAACCCACGTAAGAGTACTCATAAAGATAAAAAGAAATCGTGGGGTCAGAATATTATTGGTTATGACTCTCCATTCGATAATAAGATATCTAGAAACCACAAACTGGTGATGTTTTTACGGCACGATTCGCTGATTGCCATTTCAATGAAAAAGAATTCCCAAATCTAGGGGGAGATAACAATAAAGTAGGAAAAGAAATCAAATGGAATGTGCCATCTTTATTACATCTTGATCCCCCAACAAAACAGTCAGAACTAGAAGTTCGACGTATCATGCATTTACAAATATAGCAAATCAACTACCTGACGCATTTACCCGATACCAAAATGGTAACTAAATCTCACATACCCGCTGCAAATACTCCTGCTCGCATTGAAATACCACAAAAGTGTGGAATGGCAGTTGATACACGTGAATCAAAAACACGTTTAAAACGCGGTAGACGCTTTTGGTTCAAAGGATAAAAATCCTAGAAACGAAAGGAAGTTGAAAGGCATGATACTACCAAAATAACAGAAAATATTTTGGAAGAAGCGAATCATGAATCTAATGATAATATAGAGCATCATGAATCTGAAGAAAATCATGAAATCTCCATCAATTATATCCAAAATGGAAAGATATGGAAACGAATGAGATGGATGACATAGATGATGTTTTCTCATACCTTTTGGCAAAGGAAATAGATGAAGAAAACGAAGATCCAGAGCCAAAGTCTGTACATGAATGTCAAAAGAGACATGACTGGATAAATGGAAAGATGCAATTCAAGTTGAACTAGATTCGCTTAACAAACGAAATGTTTTTGGACCTATCATACTCAAACCCAAAGATGTGAAACCTGTTGGATACAAATGGGTATTTGTCCGAAAGCGAAATGAGAAAAACGAGATTACTAGATACAAAGCTCGTCTCGTGGCACAAGGTTTTTCTCAAAGACCTGGAATTGATTATGAGGAAACATATTCTCCTGTTATGGATGCCATCACATTTAGATTCCTGATGAGCCTAGCGGCAAATGAAAATTTAGAAATGCGTCTAATGGACGTTGTTACTGCATATTTATATGGATCATTAGATACTGATATCTATATGAAGATCCCAGATGGTTTTAAAATGCCAGAAGCATTAAGTTCCAAACCGAAAGAGTTATGTGCAATAAAATTGCAAAGATCATTATATGGGTTAAAACAATCTGGGCGTATGTGGTATAATCGTCTCAGTGAACATTTAACAAAAGAAGGATATGTGAATGATCCTATATGCCCATGCGTTTTCAATCAAGAAACAACATCCGGTTTTGTAATAATCGCGGTGTATGTTGATGATCTTTAACATTATAGGAACTCAAGAAGAAATACAAAAGGCATCAAATTATTTAAAAGGAGAATTTGAGATGAAAGATCTCGGGCAGACAAAATTTTGTCTTGGTTTACAAATTGAGCATCAGTCTACATATACAAAAAGAGTGCTAAAACGTTTTAACATGGATAAAGCAACTCCGCTTAGCACTCCGATGGTTGTTAGATCACTTAATATTGAAACTGATCCGTTTCGACCATCTGAAGAGAATGAAGAAATACTTGGTCCTGAAGTTCCATACTTAAGTGCAATTGGAGCTCTTATGTATCTTGCAAATTGTACTCGGCCTGATATATCTTTTTCTGTCAATCTTTTAGCAAGATTCAGTTCATCCCCTACACGAAGACACTGGAATGGAATTAAACATGTCTTTCGTTATCTTCAAGGGACTATTGATTTAGGTCTATTTTACCCTAAAAACTCAAAGGGTCAAATGATTGGTTTTGCAGATGCAGGTTATTTGTCAGATCCACACAAAGCTCGATCACAGACAGGATACGTCTTTACAATTGGAGGCACTGCCATATCTTGGCGTTCTCAGAAGCAAACACTTGTAGCTACTTCTTCAAATCACGCTGAGATCATTGCACTCCATGAAGCAAGTAAAGAGTGCGTATGGCTGAGATCCATAAGCCAACATATCCGATCGAGTAGTGGAATTAACAATGACACGACCCCAACTATTTTATATGAAGACAATGCAGCATGTGTTACTCAAACGAAAGAAGGATATATCAAAAGCGATAGAACCAAACACATACCTCCGAAGTTCTTCTCATACACTCAAGAACTGGAGAAGAATAAAGAGATTGAAGTCAGATATGTTCGATCATGCGACAATGCAGCTGACCTCTTTACAAAATCACTTCCAACCTCGGTTTTCAGGAAACATGTCCATAACATTGGAATGCGTCATCAGAAGGATCTATGACTGCTCATTCGAGGGGGAGCTTACGTGGTTGTACTCTTTTTGCCTTACTATGGTTTTTCCTACAAGGTTTTTCTAGAAAGGTTTTTAACGAGGCAACCAATACGTTAAGCAAGCAATAATAGTGACACCGGTCCCCAAGGGGGAGTGTTATGAAAGCAGCAAAAGGAACAGAAAGCAGCAAAAGGAACAGTATAAAGAAGCAGCTTTCGTTGATTTATATAAAAGATGTGGGTCCCACTGTCACTATTTGCACAGTAACTCAACTTTTCATTTTCTATATATACGATCATTGCGATCGATTGTAACCTCATCCCTTTCTCCCTCTTCTCTCTGTAATAGTTCATTATATAAGGGTTATCTTTTCCCTACGGGTATAAAATTTCGCCCTTATTCAAATTTCGAGATACTATAAAATTATAAGTTATTTCATAACACATTTTATTTTTTCATGTGTATATATATGGGCATAACAGGAAGAAAAGCCATATCACTTTCTTTCTCCTTTTCCCCTTTTCTATCAAACTTATGAAACCCTAAAAGCTGATCAGAAAGTTTTAAGAGTTTTGAGAAGTGAACGTAATGGCAATAAAAGAAAGATCATTGGAAGAGACACCAACATGGGCTGTTGCTGCTGTTTGCTTCGTTATTCTTTTCATCTCTATCATCATCGAATATTTCTTGCACTTCATTGGTCACGTACGTATATTTTCTTCTTCTTTGTTTCCATCGTTATATCATCCAAGTCTACTTTTCTCTCTTTTTTGCTCTTCTCCAAGTGTTAGGAAAACATACGATAATTTTATAATAGATGGCCTTCAAAACGTACGTGTTACATCATTTGTTTAAAACAGCATCTATTTTTTCTTAACTAGAAAATCAAAAGTTAGTCGGTAACTCCCATAATCTTGACTTACTTTTCAATCTTTGTAGTGGTTTAAAAGGAAGCATAAGAAGGCTTTATATGAAGCTCTTGAAAAGGTTAAAGCAGGCAAGTTCAATTACTCTTCTATAAAGATTTATTATCATAAGTTTGGATGTAGCTTTGAATAACAATCTGATCAATCTTTTTCTATTTGAACTTCCAACTAACTTTTATTTTTTGTGTTTGTGGTGAAAATAGAATTGATGCTACTGGGATTCATATCTCTTCTACTTGTTGTACTGCAAGCACCAGTCTCCCAAATTTGCATCCCCAAAAAAATCGCTTCGACTTGGCATCCTTGTAGTAGCGAACAAGAGCTCGCTAAATATGGTAAAGATTATATCGACGATGGTCGCAAAGTTCTTGAAGACTATGACTTCAATGACTTTTATAGTCCTCGTCGAAGTTTAGCCACCAAGGGTTATGACAAATGCGCAGAAAAGGCATGTTTTATATTTCAGTTGCTGATTACATATAACTTTTTGTTTAACAAATACTGTTATTATTTTGATTTATTTTGTTGTAAATTATTATTTTCAGGGGGAAGTAGCATTAGTATCTGCGTATGGTATCCACCAGTTGCATATATTCATTTTCGTGCTCGCTGTATTTCATATTCTCTACTGCGTTTTAACCTATGCTTTGGGAAAAACCAAGGTACATGATATTTTCTATACATACTTTCACAACTGCATATGTATGTAACCATGTATATTTTTAATTTTGCGCTGTAATATGCAGATGAAGAAATGGAAATCTTGGGAGAAAGAGACCAAAACAATTGAGTACCAATATGCCAATGGTAAGCACAAACATATTAGCCATTATCTCATCTCCATTGAGTTTCTTGTGGCATTAATCATCAAAGAAAACAAAAATGAGTATTTTCAGATAAAAATATATTCGTCGGTGTTTGACATTGGCAAGGTCAACATCATGTTCATGTATCACTTGGATTTATTTATTCATCCATATCTCTCACGCTCGTATATATTTATTGAATTATATAATCAGATTATGAGTAGAATATCCAATGATACAACGCTTTTTGTTTGATTTGTAATATTTAACGCAAGACCAGACCATCACTTATTGTCGATGTTCGAAATTGCGCTATTCACGCGTCGGAGATTAGTTTTTATAATTTACTAGTATATTAAGATATGTTAATTAGTTTCATTGACATATTTTCAAATTTGTTGCTTATATTAGTATTTAATTATATTCGGGTTACATTTTCTTAAAAACTCATAATTAACTAATATTACCATATATATATATATATATATATATTAAGAACTTTGGGTGAAAAATCCTCAACAGAATTGCTTTTAGGCTGGTTGTTTGGATAAGTTAGTATTGAGATACAGGTCGCTGGTTTGACGGCAGCTGACCGTCAATGATTTTTTTACACTTTTTCATTCTTTTTTGCTTCATCTATTGAGGATTATGAAAATCTTGTAGATCTATTAAAACGTATTGATTTCTAACCAAAAAGTAAGAAAAACCGATTTTTTGCAAACTACGTGAGTTCTGTACTCCTCTTATTTAATTCAATTAAATATTGTAGATCCAGAGAGGTTCAGATTTGCAAGGGATACATCGTTTGGACGTAGACATTTAAATGTATGGAGCAAGTCTTCCTTTACCCTCTGGATTGTAAGTTTTTATTTATATATTCTTCTAAATTTTTACTTTATTTTTTCCTGTAATTTGGTTTTAAATTACAACAAAAAATAATGGATATATATGTATGGGGGAGCATGCAGACATGTTTCCTCAGACAGTTCTTTGGATCAGTGACAAAAGTGGATTATCTTACACTAAGAAACGGCTTTATAATGGTAAGTAATATTATTTTATTCGTAAAGTAATAACAATTTTACTAGTCTTGACCCCAATTATTTTTACTGTATTATTCATTTCTAGAATCGAGTTTTAATTTTTTTTTTTAAATTATTGAATATGTGCAGGCGCATTTACCAGCAGGAAGCGAAGCTCGTTTCGATTTTCAAAAGTACATTCAAAGATCTCTGGAAGAAGATTTCAAGGCTGTTGTCGGCATAAGGTGAGTCCCATTTTCATTTAAATCAAAGTATTTTATTCTAATTATTAACTAATTTCTATAATATTATCAATTTCTGATTAATTATGTACGTTATTGTGTGTAAATGAAACAACAGCCCAGTGATATGGTGCATTGCTGTCTTATTCATATTGACTAATACAAATGGTTGGTCCTAATTCCTTATAATTTCATTTTAAAATAATTAAGAAAAATATATATCAAAGTGATATAGACTTATATTTCTTTTAAAATTGTGATAGGATTGGAATCCTATTTTTGGCTGCCTTTCATCCCTTTGATTGTAAGTTATTACAAACACTCTACTTCAAACTTTTCATTTGGTTTTGTTCTGCAGTTGGTGAACGTATATTTATTAATGATTATAATTATACGTTGGTTTGTTAAATGAAATGAAGGTGATATTAGTAGTAGGAGCAAAACTTCAAGTGATAATATCGAAATTAGGATTGAGGATTCAAGATAAAGGAGATGTGGTTAAGGGAGCTCCTGTGGTTGAACCAGGTGATGATCTCTTTTGGTTTGGTCGTCCTCGTTTCATTCTCTTCCTCATTCACTTGGTTCTTTTCACGGTAATAACTACTTTAATTTATCATATATTTATGTTAATTTATAATTTATAATATGTATTTTGAGTTATGATTTTTTCTTAAGGAATATATTTCTATGTATTTCTTTTCTTACAGAATGCATTTCAACTGGCTTTCTTCGTTTGGAGCACTGTGAGTAACAATCCATCTCTTCTGAAAAATCCTTTAAAAAGGGTGTTTTCAATAAACTAATTGATTATTGGTTTTGGTATTAATTTTGCAGTACGAGTTCACACTCCAGAACTGCTTCCACCACAAAACCCTAGATATTGCACTCAGGATCACCATGGGGTTTGTTAACTCCTTACCTAATACATAAAACAATAATATATATTAAGTATCTTTTGTATCTTTACACTAAACTTCTTGTTGTTGTATCCGACAGGGTATTGATACAAGTTGTATGCAGCTACATCACTCTACCTCTCTATGCTCTCGTGACTCAGGTATATAATCCAAATTGCTAAACGTTGTGTTTGATACAATCAAAACTAATTATTTGGTAATGCGTCGACCAAACGGTTAGTCGGGTTCAAACTATTTTTGGGATAGGCTGCTAGTTTTAAAATTGGAATATCCGGAGACTAGAAAGTTATGAGCCTAAAGCCGAAACTTCCACTGTTGACAAAAAAAGAGAGTCGACTAAACTCTAGCATCGATAACATGCATATAGTATGGATAAACTTTGATTCTGATATCATGTCAACAATGTTTAGATATTTTTAACTCAACATCAAATGGCAATGCATTAGATTGATGCTTGTCTCGTATATTGTTCATTATTAGGTCTTATTATAGGATTCTATAACAATAAATTGTAACTGCAGATGGGAAGTTCAATGAGGCCGACCATATTCAACGACAGGGTAGCCAATGCATTGAAAAAATGGCACAACACGGCCAAGAAACAGTCCAAACATGGAACCTCAGGGTCCAACACACCTCACTCTAGCCGCCCCACCACGCCAACCCATGGCACGTCACCTATGCATCTCCTCCACAAACATAACCGCAGCCTTGATTATCAAACCAGCTTCACTGCCTCTCCTCCTAGATTCTCTGATTTTGGCGGCCATGGCCATGGCCATCAGCCTTTCTTTGATCCTGAATCTCAGACTGTCTCTCCCCACCTTGAGATCACAGATTCTGATAACAGCAACAGCCAGCATCCCCTTGCTGACGTAGCTAGTCAGCATCCGCATGCTGACGTAGTTGGTCCTTTTAGAGAAGAGAAAGAGATTACTGAGCATGTCAAGGTTGCTTTGACAGAGTTTACTTTCAAGAAGTGATATGAGTTCTATACTTGTTAATCACTCATTGTAAATTATATAAACTTTGAAAAATTTGTAATGAACAGTTATCGTTATTTTTTCTTCTATATTTTTTGTGTCAGCACAAAAATAAAAACGTTTTCTGATATCAAAAAAAATTAGAAGTGACATCTCTCTCATCAACTTTGCTTTTGTTATGTTCCAAAACATACAGTTGTGGACAAGTGTTTTTTTAAGCAGAACAAAAAAGGTTCTTGTGTGCGATATCAATCTAAGTCTCACGTGGAAAGTTTATACAAATAATTTAATATATAATAAGATGTCCAACTCTAATCAGAATGAATTTTTTGGTAAGGAAACCAAAAATATTTTAGACCCAAATTTAACAATATCATACTAATCCAATAATAAAGAGTTAGACATGGAGACAATCTATCACTACAATTTTGGAGACTCTCTATGGAACCTTTTGCCTGGGGGCTTGGGAGCCACAAGAGTCTTCTAAGAACCATGCCGTAAGTTTCATGACCAAACTTACAGTGTCAACATCTCTGTCCGTTTGATTGAAACTGCCATGAACAGAAGTTGACGTTTCATCCCTTGATAATGTTACCAGTAGCCAACCTTTGCTAATGTAGGTATCAAATAAGTTATTGTGGAGAGACCTAAAATACTAACAAACAATAAACCGATTTAAATAAGATAAGTACTTGCATGTTAGGATCATTCCAGATCTAGCCATTCTCAATCAAAGCTAATTTAGATGCCTATTTCATTGTCACATGATCTGGTGCTTTAGTAATTCAACTGTGGTTCTCTGTTGCTGACCTCAAGATACTTAGGAAAAAACAAGAGGCACTAAAATTCTCATCTTTCCCACATTGCCTAGCACGCCTATTTATGCAGTAGAGCCATAATATAAGTAGATATAATTCAAATGATTAATGTTAAATGTATGCTTCACTATACCTCGCAGAGCTCTTACTCCGGGAAAAGAGCATAGTGAAAATCAACAAGCGAAAATTCCAGAAAGGATATGTAACTGAACTCGCAGATCTAAAGTCAAATTTTCCGCTACTATTTAATTTTATGAACGAGCTAAACAATGTGTCTTACTTTGTTGTGAATCTAAGAAGTTTAAATGGCACTAGAAACTTACGTATTACCGAATGAAGAATTTTTCTTGATGCATGAATCCATTCTAAAAAAGCATGACGCAAAAAAACCATGTTATGGAAACAAAGCATATCTATAAGAGATGGCAGATATATGAAGTTATCTATCTGGCCCGTCTTTTAGCAAGTGCAAGTGATGCTTATGCACAGGGTCCAAATTTTTCAGTAAGTTTTTTTCAAGGGACTAAAAACAAAATTTCAACATTTGGGACCTCTTTTAAAAAATTATTTTATTTGTTTTTGGATTACTCTAACTTGCATAGGGTCTCAAAAAGTAATGAAACGGAAAGGATTAACCGTGAAGGATTCTGACTTTACTGCAGCGTTGCCATTGTTATCCGTGAAGGATTAACCGGGAACCCAAGGTAGCTAGTTGGGAAGGTTCCCAGGGAGATCTCAGATAAAGACGCGAGTACCTGAGCTGCCATATCACCATATCCTCCAAAGAAGATTTGGGACTTAACTGGATTCATGCTCATGCCATTCATGAATTTAAATCTTTCCATGACAAAGTATCTACCCGTAAAAGAAACACTAGAACCGTCAGAGAAAATAAGCAGGTCATTAGCAAACAGTAAGTTTGTAAGCTAATTAGACCATGGTTAATCTGGTCTCTTAGGGCATGTTTATTGGCAGTCTCTTAGCAGGGATGCTTAACTTTTCTAAGAGACTTTTTTTAATTTTTAAAGTCTCTTAAATTATGAGCCGTCTCTTAGCAAAAAAACAATTTCCAAAAAAAAAATGAAAAAAGGTCAAATTATGTTAAGAACCCCACCTTAAGAGACCGCTGATAAACATGGCCTTAGGCCATGATTAAGGGGGATCCTTAAGTGGGTTTCTTAAGGCGTGGGATCCATGAACAATGTAAGGATCGGTTACAAAAACTATAAACTAAGAACCGGTTTTTAAGAGTTTCTTACACTGTTCACGGGCCCCACTGACACGTGTCGACTCGCGATTGGTTCACTTAAAAAAAAAAACCTAAGAAACCCAAAGGGTTTTGGGTTTCTTAGGGTTAATTATGCTCTTAGGAGTGTGGTTCTTAAATTGATTTGACTGTTTCTTTCTCACACTTTTTGGCTAAAAGACGTCTGGCTATATTTATCTCCGGTCTCTTAAATGGAAGAATTAACGTATTGTCCATCGTCTCTCCGCAGAAGTTGCGTATTTTCAACCATCAGAAGATGCAACCGGATGGTCTGGTCTTTCACCACTCCAAAAAACTTAAGAACCGTCTCTTAACATATAAAAACCGTCTCTTAACCAAAAAATATATACAAAAGAAAACAAAAGAGTCAAATCAAGTCAGAGTGTGGTTCTTAACTTGATTTGACTCTTTTGTTTTCTTTTGTATATTGTTTTGGTTAAGAAGGTTTTTATATGTGTATTTTTTTATTTGGTCAAAGAGGGTTTTTATATGTTAAAAGACGGTTTTTAAGTTTTTTTTAGTTAAAAGTTAAGAAATGTCTCTTAGAAAAGCTAAAAACGCCACCCTAAAAAACATGCAATAAACATGCTCTTATGTCTCTTATTTAATAGACACTTTTCTTAGTTAAAAATTAAAAAATATCTTTTAACGAAGCTAAGAATCCCATGATAACTGACCTGCATTAAAAATGTCCTTAAAGTCCTAGCATTTTGGCTGTAGTCAAACTGTCCTTTGTCCGCTCCTTTGACAAGTAACTCGGAGAGAGCTTCCACTACAAATAAGAAGAGATATGATGCAATATTGCAAGTGAATCACCCTACCATAGACCCTTCTTCTCAGGAAAGGATCCGGCCAACTCATCATTTATAATTGAACACTCGTTTTAAGGTATGGATTAAGAAGTGGTTGTTCACACGGCGCCCCTACTACTAGTCTCCCAAAGCCTCTACATCTCACGTCCACTTATTTTATTATATCCTAACAAGTTCCTGTCTTTGAATTAGTCAAAAGTCTTCTTTCTCCTGATTTTTTTAAAAAGATAACGTATAATTAGGTGAACAAGAGCGAATATTAAATATTTTTTTTATTAATTTGGAGTATACTAAATCTATAAAGTCTATATATATGTAGATGTTTATGACCAATGTGGCTTAATTACGTTCATCACGTCGATTAAACCTAAACCGTATTGACGTCCCAAACCTGTTTTTTAACCACTCAACCCACAAAATCCCAGACAATATTATTATAATTTAGATTGTATGAATACCAATTACTATGAATTTTATAACATGTGGGTTTCATTATACATATAAAGATGTGGAATTGTTAATACAATAGTATTACTATTATACCAAACATACATAGGTATATTACAACTTCAACTTAAACATAAACAAATATTAAGTTAAATATTCCATATTGATTAAATATACAACAACTGAACCAACAACATACTTTTTTTTGTCTGGACCAGCACCATCGCTCCAATAAACTGTTGATTCATAGTCCGATTGATATATACTACTATCCAACCTAATACCAAGTTTTTAATAAAATTCAAATAATATGTCAATTATTAAATTATGCTATATATATAACATATCTTAACCAAAAATTATGAATTTTAAACAAATCAAGATTTAAAAGTATCAGGCTGCAGTTTTGAAAACCTTCAACATTAACATTTTTGCAGATTATTAAAGAATTTTTTTTTTCAAAACCACGAAACGAGTTCACTATAATATAATGATTGCAGCTGTCACTTGTTTGACTTTCTTATATTCCCTTTGCAAATAATTAACAGCGCATGTATCTTGTTCTATTAATAAAAATGTATCATTTTATTTTAACATGTGTATATATATGGGACGTAACATAAACAAACGCCATATTACTTTTTTTTGTTAAAAACAGAAGCCATATTACTTTTTTTCTCCTTATCTATAAAACCATGAAACCCTAAAAGCTGATCAGGAAGTTAAAAGAGTTTTGAGAAGTGAAAGTAATGGCAATAAAAGAAAGATCATTGGAAGAGACACCAACATGGGCTGTTGCTGCTGTTTGCTTCGTTATTCTTTTCATCTCTATCATCATCGAATATTTCTTGCACTATATTGGTCACGTACGTATATTTTATCTCTGTTTCCATCTTTATATCATCCAAATACGATTTATTACATCATCTCTCTATTTTTCTCTACTAAAAATCGAAATCTAGTCGTTACTATCTCCCATAGTCTTTATTGTTTTTCTTTTCAATATATTTAAGTGGTTTAAAAGGAAGAACAAGAAGGCTTTATATGAAGCTCTTGAAAAGGTTAAAGCAGGCAAGTTCTTACTCTTCTATAAAAATATTTTATTATCATAAGTTTGGATTATGTAGCTTGTATCACAACCTGATCATCTTTTTCTATTTGAACTTCCAACTAACTTTTGTGTTTTTCTTTTCTTTTTTGGGTTTGTGGTGAAAATAGAATTGATGCTACTGGGATTCATATCTCTTCTACTTGTTGTATTGCAATCACCAGTCTCCCAAATTTGCATTCCAGAAAGAATTGCATCGACTTGGCATCCTTGTAGTAGTAAAGCAGAGCTCGCCAAATATGGCAAAGATTATATCGACGATGGTCGCAAAGTTCTTGAAGACTATGACTTCAATGACTTTTATAGTCCTCGTCGAAGTTTAGCCACCAAGGGTTATGACAAATGCGCTGAAAAGGTAATTTATATTTTAGTTATTAAAAGTGTTTCAAAAAAAAGGTCATTTACATTTTAGTTACTGATTACTTTTAACTTCTTAAAAAAATTCCTGATTTATTTTCCTTGTGAATTATTATTTTCAGGGGAAAGTAGCATTAGTATCTGCATATGGTATCCACCAATTGCATATATTCATCTTCGTGCTCGCTGTATTTCATATTCTTTACTGCGTTATAACCTATGCTTTGGGAAAAACCAAGGTAAATAATATTTTCTATACATTTTTTCACAAGTGCATATATATAGTTATATATGTGTTTAACTTTGTGATGTAATATACAGATGAAGAAATGGAAATCATGGGAGGGAGAGACTAAAACAATTGAATACCAATATGCCAATGGTATTTTCAGATAAATTATTTTCGTCGGTGTTTGACTTTGGCAACGTTAACATCATAATCACGTATCGCTTGGATTTGTTTATTCATCCATGATCTCTCACACTCGTATAATTTTATTGAATTATACAATTATGAGTAGAATATCCAACGACAATAGTTTGACTTATAATAAACAATTTAACGCAAGACCGTACCATCAACTTATTGCTAACTACGTGAGTTCTGTACTCCTCTTATTTAATTCAATCAAATAATTGTAGATCCAGAGAGGTTCAGATTTACAAGAAATACAACGTTTGGACGTAGACATTTGAATATATGGAGCAAGTCTTCCTTTACCCTTTGGATTGTAAGTTTGTATTTATATATCCTTCTAAATTTTTACTTTATTTTTTCCTGTAATTTGGTTATAAATTACAACAAAAATAATGAATATATGGGGGCATGCAGACATGTTTCTTCAGACAGTTCTTTGGATCAGTGACAAAAGTGGATTATCTTACATTAAGACATGGCTTTATAATGGTGAGTAATAGCTATTTTATTCAAAAATGTAATAATCATTTTACTAGTCTTCCTCCCAGAAAATATTACTATATATTATTCAATTCTATAATTAATCTTTTAGTTTCTAAATTACTGAATGGGTGCAGGCGCATATGCCAGCAGGAAGTGGAGCTCGTTTCGATTTTCAGAAGTACATTCAAAGATCCCTGGAAAAAGATTTTAAGGCTGTTGTCGGTATAAGGTTCGTCCCTTTCTTTATTTAAACTAGGCTCGCGTATTTTGCCTGAATTCGAAAACTCGAATCAGAACACGAAACTAAACTAGAAATTTACAAGTTTCTAATTATGTGTAAAAAAGATTTTAGGACCCAAAACAACTTGATCCGAATTAATCCGATCAGATAAAAACCTATTTATATCCAAAATATAAACATGAATCCAAAAATATGAATTCATGTGTTTATTTTTTCATATTTTAGTTTGTGATTTAATTGTAAGATCTTTTTGTTTACAATTTTCGTTATTACTTTTGTAACATTTTCAAGTAATAGAAAAATTGAAGAGTTAAATTTAAAAATTTAAAATGTTTAATTACAAATATTATTAATGTATTTCTGCAAATGCTAAGATAAATATAACATATTTTGATAAGGTTTAGGTATTTTAGATCTTTTCGGACCATAAATATCCAAACCAATCTGGAATACTTATGTATTCAAAATTCATAAGTATTTTATATAAATTTTAATTATAGATTCGAACTAACTCATATCGAGAAAGAATCGATCCGGATCTAAACTAAAAAATTTCAAATACCTAATTAGATTCAAATGTCTAGAATCTATAAAAACTGGATTTGAAATGAATTGATCCGAACTTGATTCGAAACCCGAATGCCAAGCCTAATTTAGATCAAAATCATTGATATTTTCTTCACTTATTAACTATTTTTCTAAAAATATTATAAATTCTGATTAAGTTATTGTGCGTGGATGGAACTGCAGCCCAGTGATCTGGTGCATTGCTGTCTTATTCATATTGACTAATACACATGGTTTGTCCTAATTCCTTATCATTTCATTTTTAATTAATTAAGCAAATTATATATCAAACTGATATGAACTTATATTTCTTTTTTAAATCACAATAGGATGGGAATCCTATTTTTGGCTGCCCTTCATCCCTTTGTTTGTAAGTTATTACAACACTTTGCTTCAAACTTTTCATTTGGTATGGTTATGCATTGTGAACATATGTATGTGATTAATGATTATAATTAAATGTTGGTTTGTTTAATGAAACGAAGGTGATATTAATAGTAGGAGCAAAACTTCAAATGATAATATCGAAATTAGGATTGAGGATTCAAGATAAAGGAGATGTGGTTAAAGGAGCTCCTGTGGTTGAACCTGGTGATGATCTCTTTTGGTTTGGTCGTCCTCGTTTCATTCTCTTCCTCATTCACTTGGTTCTTTTCACGGTATAACTACTTTAATTTACCATATGTTTTTAAGTTAATTTATAATATGTATTTTGAGTTATGATTTTTCTTAAAGAATATATTTCTATGTATTTCTTTTCGTACAGAATGCATTTCAACTGGCTTTCTTCGTTTGGAGCACTGTGAGTAACAATCCATCTCTTCTGAAAAAATCTTTTAAAAAGGGTGTTTTCAATAAATTAATTGCTGATTGGTTTTGGTATTAATTTTGCAGTACGAGTTCACACTCCAGAACTGCTTCCACCACAAAACCGAAGATATTGCAATCAGGATCATCATGGGGTTTGTTAACTCCTCAAATAATACATATATTAATATGTATTAAGTATCTTTTGTATCTTTTCACTAAACTTCTTTTTATTTATACGACAGAGTATTGATACAAGTTATATGCAGCTACATCACTCTACCTCTCTATGCTCTTGTGACTCAGGTATATAACCCAAATTACTAAACTTTGTGTTTGATACATCCAAACTAATTATTTAGTAATGAGTCAAACTAAACGGTTAGTTCTCTTGTGCCCCGGGTTCAAACTACATTTAAGATGATTTTTTTAATTAAATATTTAAAAATTGACTCCTTGTCTGAAAATTTATGAGCTTAAAGCCCGAGCTTCCACTGTTGACACAAAAAAATAGATGAAACTCTAGCATCGATAACATGCATGATATATCATGTCAACAATGTTTAGATATCTTTAACTCAATATCAAATGCAATGCATTAGATTGATGCATTTCATATACATAGTTCATTATAAGGTCCCAAGTTGTCTATATATGATTCTCTAACACTAAATTGTAACTGCAGATGGGAACTTCAATGAGGCCGACCATATTCAACGACAGGGTGACCAATGCATTGAAAAAATGGCACAACACGGCCAAGAAACAGTCCAAACATGGAAACTCAGGGTCCAACACACCTCACTCTAGCCGCCCCACCACGCCACCAAACGGCATGTCCCCTATGCATCATGTCCTCCACAGACATAACCGCAGCCTTGACTATCAAACCAGCTTCACTGCCTCTCCTTCTCCTCCTAGATTCTCTGATTTTGGCGGCCACGGCCATGGCCATCAGCCTTTCTTTGATCTTGAATCTCAGATTGTCTCTCCGAGTCCCCAGTTTGAGATTGCAGAATCTGATAACAGCAACAGTCAGCTTCTCCATGCTGACGAAGCTAGTCCAGCTAAAGAAGAGGAAGAGATCACTGAGCATGTCAAGGTTGATCTGTCAGAGTTTACTTTCAAGAAGTGATACGAGTTCTATACTCTACCTCTTGTTCATTCTTTGTAAATCATATGAACTTTGAAACGAACAGTTCTCGTTCTTTTCTTCTTATATCAGAATAAAAATCAAAACGGTTTATTGTGTCAAATCATTTTAAAAGAGTGGACTTAAATTTCTTAAAGCATTGAGACTTTGCTTTTGTTATCTTCTTAAAGCAGAGCATAAGGATCTTGATGCCTCGAATATTATGCTTGTAATAGTAACAAATAGTCATATCATTACAACTCTTGCCAACAATTGTTTAATAGTATTAGACATGGAGCCGAATCTATATACTAAAATCTTGGAGACTTTCTATGGAATCTCACACTTCTACCAAGGACTATATTACCTGGGGGCTTGACAACAATATACATTAAGACGCTTCTGGTTCTGTTCAGGTACGAAGTGCGACAGGAGAAGACAGAGACAAGTAGTTGACGTAACCTTCAGAGACTGACATCACAAACCGATGGCAAGCAAGAGCAGAGGCGGTGAGAAACATAACAAAGGATGTCCAGCAGAATTTGAGCGTCAATACTCGGTCACTCTTTGCGGATTCCAGTATCTTTCTCAGTATCACTCTGACACGTTTGTCTCCAATCAAACTCTTGAAATCTTCTACTGTATTGTTGGTTCCTGATGATGGTGGTGGGTCTGGAAGAGAGATGAATTTAAGGGAATTAACTCTGGAGATTCCGACCATCCATTGGTACACTGTGTCTGCAACCATTGTGCAAAGTTTCTGGCGGATGGCATGTGCCTCTTTTGAAATAAATGTGCGGATCAGTGAAGTCCCATTCTGTTTATCAAAGCATTAGAATCATGACAAGTTCCTAACGTTAATATCATTTTCCTTAAAGGTAAGACATATTGACTTAAACCACAGATGTAGAAACTAACCGCAGCCATTATGAGTCTTCTAAGAACCACACCGTCTTTGGATGCCAAAAGCCTCAAGACTAAACTTACAGTGTCAACATCTTTGTCCGTTTCATTGGAACTGCTATGAACAGAAGTTTCATTTCTTGATGGTGTTACTGGTGGCGAACTCTTCCTAAAGAGTAGGTATCAAATAAGTTATTATAGAGAGACTTAAAATACTAACAAACAATAAACGGAGCAAAATAAGA
Source organism: Moricandia arvensis (assembly GCA_905132765.1). Lineage (NCBI taxonomy): Eukaryota > Viridiplantae > Streptophyta > Magnoliopsida > Brassicales > Brassicaceae > Moricandia > Moricandia arvensis. The sequence goes on from CAJHQP010001860.1 coordinate 17,535, forward strand.
TAGTATTTGCATGTAAAGCATCATTCAAGATCTAATCATTATGCAGCAGAGCCATAAGATTAGTAGACACAAGTCAATTGATTAGGGTCCAATGTATGATGCACTATACCTCGCAGAGCTTTTACTCAGGAAAACAGCAACCCTTTCCCATCTGAACTCCTTCTTTCGGTTAAGAACTGCCTACAGAAAGGATATGTAACTAATGATATAAAATCAAGTTTTCCATTGCTAAATAGTTTTATGAACAATGTTTGTCTTATTTTGCTGAGAATCTAAGAAGTCACTTAAATGGCACCAAATAATTATGTATTACCGAATGAAGAATTTTCCTTGTTGCAGCTGAATTTTCGGTGAGGAGTTTTTGAACCACAAAAGGGTATGCAGCTTCAAATGTCTTAAAATTTGGATCTCCAGCTGCAGCCAGACCTGGAAAAAACATGAATACAACTTAAAGCATAACGCAAATAGTCATGTTTTGGAAAAGCATAGCTAGAAAGAGATGACAAATGAAGCTATCTATCTGACTATACTGTCATCCATTATCATCCAAGATCACTTCCTGGATAACATTTATTGTTATCTATCTCAGTCATATAACAAAGAGCAATCCAGTTAAGTACATATATGATTTAACATTACCATACAAAAGTTTGATCCATGCCGATGCATATACCAGCTCAAAAGGTGGATTGTCTCTTGACATTTTCAAAACATGCTTGAATGGTATTTCATTTCTTCTACCCACGATAATCAAAACCATCATACAAAAGACAAACAAAGGATTCGATTACAAGTACCTTCAAAGCAAGCAAGAGAACGCAGGACAAGTGTAAAGTATGGTGGCATGCGTAGCTGATAGTTCAGGGCCACTTGCAGTATTTTACTAAGCACCTGGAAAAATTACATGCATTGGAAAAATAATTAGCGAATCCACTAGTACTTATTCAGAAGATTGGTTGCATTGTCCTTAGTACGAGCTACGAGTAAATATATTATTTGTGTCAATGAAGGTGCATTAACAACAATTTTTGAAAAACATGTCTCACCTTAGTGAATTCGATATCAGGAATCCCATTATTAATTTCAACCTCTCCCAACGCCAATTCCAGATCCTGTATTATCATTTTTCAAAACCACATTCAGATATGAGAACAGCAATTTCTTCAATTCTAACATAGTCATCTTATAGAACATCACTACAACATTTGAGCTACCAGATATTTACCAGCGCAAAACGACGTGTATTAACGCCTGGCGTGATGACATCCATATCAGTCAACGCTTCAACTAGATAGGACCAATCACCATTCACGATGTGCACAACTGATGCGAGCATGGCAAGCTGATGCTTCCTTTCCATCCGACAAACTAAACCGAAGTCCAGAAACCTTGCATAGAAACACGTTGTTATCAAATAAAAAGATCACCCTGTCACAGTCACAATTTTCTAATTTACTCTAATGAATGGTCAGGAGATACCCTATTTGTCTTGATGTCGTGTAACGCAAATTTCCAGGATGTGGATCTGCATGCAAGATACCTGTGTCAAAGAGTTGTACTAGAGTTGCCTCTACTCCTTTATTCACCTATGCAATGAAAATTTAAGAGAAATATCAAAGCCATTCGAGCATAGTATATTCCAACAAAAGAGTACTAACAAATTAACATAAATCAAAACAAACTACTTTGAAAATGCAATTTGATTCAACCAAATGAAGGCAGCTGCAAGATTGATTCCACTTTTTTCACTGACCACATTGTAGTAATGTCAAAGTAAACATAAAAATAGAATACCATGAGGTTGTTCTGCCATTATTACTAATCATATTTTAACCTACCAGATCAAGAAGACGTCTTCTCGCTTCCAGTTTTTGTCTCTCATGACTCTGAGTGTCATTTTCAGAGTAAGCAGTAGATATTGACTGTAAATCGGTTGGGCTTTCACCAACCATCCACTCCATGGTCAAAACTCTTTTGCGTGTTAGATGTTGATACACTTTTGGAACTCGTATATAGGAAAATCGTGAGTGTGCTTCCTTCAAGAAACAAGCCACGGACAGAGAATGAGCACATCATACTTAAAGGTAACGAAAGCTACTTCTCTATCAAAAGAAGCATAAAGCATTAACTTTGGTTCTTAACAACAGGTTCTGCTGGACAGTTGTCTAGACAAAAAGAAGAACCTAATGGCCAGTACCCGAAACTCAGATGCATTGGCGGCCTCTAAAGTAAAGTCCAATTCTCCAGCCAACCCCTTTCCAAGCTCATCAGCATATACACGAATGTCATTTTCTCTCTTTGCTATTTTTCGCAATACACCCAACTGCAACAGTATAAGGATATATCATATTGCATTATTCAAACAGAATGATCTGAGAATGCTTGGTAGATTTCACACAAACCCCAAGTCGCAGAATGTAAATGTCGCGTAGCGCTGCATGTCTCAGATCAGGACGCTGAACTTTCACTGCAACATCTAAACCATCGAGAGTCCTTCCTCGGTAGACCTAAAAAAGTTAGCATATCAAGTATTAGGCTTGCTTCCAACATGTTGATTCATATGATGCTTACTAAAGACAAAAAAACAGAGTGAATACCTGACCAAAGGATGCTGCTGCAACAGTTTCTTGAGAGAATTGGCTAAAGAATGATTCAACAGGAGCACCTAATTCCTCTTCAATGGTTTTTGCAGCCTCTGGCCATGGAAAGGGAGGGATTCTGTCATGCAGTTCAGATAGTGCCTGCAGTTCCAAATCATAATCCAGCTATTAGTATATGAAAACCAACATAGTCAGAAAGATACGTCGCTAAGAGCAACAAAATGTAGGATGCGCAATAGAGAAACAACAATGGGAATATGCACTATCAAGACATTTTACTAATTCTACAAAATAATACACTTGACAAGACACACACGAAAACATAACTTCTATCTGACCTTGGCGGTTTCAGTCCCAATGAGATCTGGCCTCGTGGAAAGGGATTGACCAACTGGACCAGCAGAAAAGAAGGAAGCATCATTCATAACAGAGCAAAGTGTTTTAACTTTAAATGGTGACTGATAGATAGTTTGATACTTTAAAATAATATGTAAATCGCCAAACCTTTGATGAAAGTAGGGCCCAAATGTAGCATGGTTTCTTTCAACACCAATCCAAATTTCTGACCTGAAGCTTCCAACTTCTTGCCTTTGTCTGATTCTGATGTCCGTACTCTGATGGCAGCAATCATGAACGCAGAAAATACCTATACATTAGCATTAAATTACAACCACATCCACACTTTTGTCTCTCAAAGAAAGCAAGTAACGGAAGTGAGCTGATATATTGTTTCCCGCAAACAGAAAACGACACAAACAATAACGCATATAAATATTCTTGAATTTAGTATCCAGTGGAGAATCAATGTGTTCATTCAAAGTTCATATGAGTGGCAACGGGTTATACTTACACCGTGACGGTTATGGCTAATTTTCCAAATACTAAGCAAATTTACAATGATAAACAAAACAGTTTGGTAACTTGCGGTCATTTTAGTTTCAATGGAAGTAACAATAACGAAAACCTCATCAGTGTAATTATCAAACTTAAAAATGATTCAGTGATTAGTTGCAGAATTAAAGAAAACACTTGACAAATACCTCAAGAAGCCTAAAGGCAACGACATGAGGCCTGCAATTAAAGTAATCTGCAACAGCTTGTGGCTCATATACTTCAGGAAGTGGTCTTGACCACATCTTAGAAAGGCAATAAACGTAACCAGCATATGCCTCCAAGGCTTTGACATCAGCCATCAACAAATCCACCCCGGTGAGCCCTGCCAAAGGGTTCGAACTGCATCAGAAAATGCTTACTATTGAAGGATACAAAGAAGCCGATTCTTTGTAAATTGTAACTCATGACAAGTCCATTAGCCCATGATGTAGCTAGGGTTTCAACCATAGTATGAATATGTTTCTTATGCTATTGTGTATGTCATCTTTGTAGGTTGCCACAAAAGCAACTCTCTTTCCTCATTGTATTAAAATATCAATCGAATCCTCTTTGTATCTCGAAGGCAATCTAAAGTCTTTCTCTTCCTTTCTAATTCTTGCACAATGAAGCCTTTCTAAGCTCATTTGAGCACAAATATACTAGTTTCAAAACTGCTTTCACTTACCACTAACAGAAAGCAATGTATTTATCTACTCCTATAACAAACAAGTATTCTTGTTGATCAAGTAATCAGATTCCCCTAATACTCCCACCCTAAAGTCCCCAACTTTTCAACCATAGGCATCACTTCTTCTGTTATAGCTATCTAACTAAGAGGCTAATGCGGGGCCGGCCCAGAGATTTGAGTGCCATACACAATTTAGTACAAGTTCAAATAAATAAAAAATTCAAATTTGGGAGCTTATTTCTATGTAATGTTCTTTAAAAGTTTCTGGGGCCGGCCAATGGTTGACAGGCCGGCCTATGCCCAGGAACGGCTTTTGCCAGGACCGGCCCTGGGCTAAAGCTAAAACCTTTACCAGAGTATGAAGGTTGAGGCAAAGATGGTTGCTGCAAAGGCGGAGAAGCTGAATCCTCGAGATGCCGGAGCCAAAACACTTCCTCGGCGGATTTAGTCACTTCAGGGACACGGAAAGCCTCGTTGGCCCATTTTAATCCGATACCGATCTTATTCTTCAGGAACTCAACGTCACTGCGTACAACATCGGCCACGTGGCCGATGCTAACGGCGACAGTTGGCAGTACCGTTCTTCTTTGTTTGAATCGCCTCAATTCAGAAACGGCGAAAGCTCCTGCTCGAGGGAAGCGTCGAACTGGTGTGTGTATGGTTGAGCAAGACGGCGACGGCGGCGAAACAGACGCCATGATATTGGTCGGAGAAACTGAGTTCCGTTAGAGTTGAAATCGGAAAGACATAGAGAGTGGCAGCGAGATCATTGTCTGAATTTGATTTTTGTTTGTGGCGGAGAGGAGTGATCCACGTTGGCCTTAGAGGAGAGGAGGTTCAGCGAGTCGAGATAAGGTTTAATTGTAAATTGTAATGGGTCTCATTAGGCCCAAGCCCATGGTCAAGTTTATATATATCGGACACAACCTAGGTATGCTGTCTTGGGCTTTTTGGGGGAGAAGATTTTGAACCCTTGATGAGAAAAGAAAATTATTTTCAAACATTAACCAGATCAGACTAGACCAAACAATTTCAAACTAACCTATGTTTGGTCAGCTTGCGGTGACTGTTTTCTTTTTTTTTTTTGAAAACTGGGAGGAGTTTCGGCCAAGCTCTAATTTCTTCGTAGGGCTGAGATCAACCGGCACTAATACAGATGATATGATATAAAACATCCCTTCCAACGAATATCGAACTAGGACCATAATGGAAACAACTACAAGCACTAAACCACTAATCTAATGCACCGTTGGTAACTTGCGGTGACTGGTGAGAGTCGAATCTGCATCTAACCGAACCCACGAGAACTACTAATAGATATAGTCTCACTTTTTGCCAAAAGATAGTCGTTTTTATTTTGTTTATCTAGATTAAATATGATACATTAACATACTAATTACTAATCTTTAAAATCTATGTTTTAAAGATTTTAAAATTCATATACAAATTAAAAGGTTCACGATCTGGTCTGCATTTTGCATGAAACAATGACATGTAAACTGCAATGTGCAGTGTGTTTAGCCCACAAAACCTACAATTTTTTGTAACTCGTCCTGTGATTACCGGATACAACCCACCTATGTGTGATATGATTCCTAAATAATAAGGATTGTTATTTACGTCTTAGTGATATATAAGATACACATTAAAAGAAAAATGTGTAAGAACCACCTGTAATTCAATGACAAAAAAAAATACACAAGTGGCCTTATATGTGTATTATATATAAGATGTTCAGTGAATGTATCATGTATGTAAACGAGTTGGAGTAAAAGACAGAGAAGATAGAATCTAGTTGGCCCACGTAACACAATCCGATGTTCTCTCCCTTCCAAACACACTGTGATCTCTTCAAAATTGCCCTAAATCTGGTGTAATCCTTTGCGATCTACTTCTATTATTATGCCAACCCTTGCTTTATTCTTCCTTTTTATTCTTTAATTCAAAGCTCACATGCTATTACTTAGTTATTCATTGGAGTTTAGTGTACATATTAACATAATTAAAGCTCATAATCGGAGACTTGACTTTGCACTATATATTAATTAGTTAAATCCTAGTTTGACAGTGAAACAGTTTGTAAAAGTATTTGGAAATACACACATATATATATGCGTTTGCAGATATGATTTCATGCCGTTTAAATTGGGATATATAATGTAAACTCTAAAACCATAACCAACAGAGAGATATTATCAGGTATAATATTGAATCAAACACTCATTAATCATACATGCAATTACATAACTGAAACTAATGCAAGCCATATTGTTTATACATTTGTTGTTGTCAATGACTAAGAAACAGATAGGGAAAGTAAAATCTTGCCTATTATTAATTGACTGCAATGCCTTACAAGTTACAACCCAAGCAACCGTGTTATTTACTTTGGACAGAGAGGATCATTCAAGGGTCCATAGTCTCTCCATTCTGGCTCCAGCTCAGGTCTTCTCCTAACTTGACCTTGACCTTGTCACTGGATATAATTCTTGCTTATCGTTATTGGAAAGGGTGCTATAATCCAAAACAGTCATAAGCATAAGCAAGTAAAGTATTAGTCTCTATACGCCTCAAATTTTGAAAGCTAATTTATATAAACATCAATTTTAAAAATTGTTTAATATTTTATTAAAATTTTAATAAATTATTTACTTATAGTCTTCAAATTTTAGTTCTGCCATTATCTAAAATCAGAATGGCTCGTGTAAGGGTGTTCAATCCGGATATCGGTTTGGTTTCGGTTCGGTTTTTTTGGTTTTTCGATATTTCGGTTAGTAAAATACAACTACCATTCTAAATCCATATTTAGTTCGGTTCAGTTTGGTTTATATACTGTCGGTTTTCGGTTTATTCGGTTTTATACAAAAAAATAGAATATTTAGTTTGAGATCATATCATATGAATTTTAAAGTCATGTTATTCATGCAGTCATTTATCTAAAAAATATTATATGTTCAAATTAAAGAACAGAAAAAATAAAAACGCTTCTACCATCAAATAAAATATTCAAAACTAAAACTAAAATCAAAGTTCTGAATTTTGAAAATATAAATAAAACACAAACAGAAACATGAAAAGAAAGTTTTTCCAACTTTGCATATTTAGTGTTCATCAAAGTCACGACAAAAATTAAGAAAATAAAAAGTTTCAGTTGCGATGAATTTTTATTTAATTATAATTCAAGTGTTTTTCAAATTAGGACTTTTTTATTACTATAAAAATATGGTATACTAATAAAAATAACTTATATAACAAATAGATCATCACATGTCTTTATAAAATATATACATATTTACATGTTTTTACTTTCATCGGTTTTATTCGGTTTATTTGGTTTAATCAGTTATAAACCAAACAATATCTAAATCCTACGGTTTTTTATCACATCTATTCGGTTTATATGATATATACCAAAACCAAGTCATATTGTCTATTTTGGTTTGGTTTAGTTCGGTACGGTTTGGTTTTACCATATTTAACAGGCCTAGGCTCGTCCATTTATCTAATGTAGTCTTTTAAGCTCGGCAACGGCAATGACTTGAAACTTTAATCTGGTTTTTACTTTTTACCATAAAAGATTTTTTTAAAAAGTTCAATACGTTTAAAGATGTAATGTAACAGAACTTCTTAGTATATTTATATTTTATCCAAAAAATGAAATGCGATATATATGGATGTTGACAAAAGAAACGATTCAATTTCTTTTTATAAAAGACAATGATGTAATTAAGGATATTTCAATATGTATTATTGGATTGCATACAATAAACAGCACTGTTTAAGCTAATATCACGTGGAGAAGGCCATGTGGGACTTATGATTAAATGCAAAGTCAAATATCAACCATTTGACAGTACTCTAGTTTGCACGACACCACTTTTTTCTATATCTAGTTGCCTTGCCGTGAAAATCTGGAAAGAATTTAGACAAAAAAAGTGTATCAACTTATAAAGTAATTGACGTAATATTTTTCTGTAACGAGTTGTTTTAAAAAATTGGTATGCCACATGCATTTCTTACGTAGTGTATGGTGTCATAATTCATTCCAAAAATCATTTATATATGAATATGGTTAGAGCAGAATCTTGGGACAGCTCAATAAAAAATCTAATATATTAAAACAACTCCTATTTAAAAATTACAATGACATATTTTTTTTTGGACTTATTGAAAAATGTTGTAACTTATCTATTAACTAACATCTATATTATTAAAAATCAAGTACAAAATTGTAATGTTTGGAAACATAGATAGTAGACTAAAGTAAAAATGTTTGGAAACACGGATAGCAGATTAAATATTTTCTTTTATTTACACATTTAGTCATTCCATTTCTTTTTTATTTATAGATTCTTCCATAACATTTAAAATAATATATTTAAATTAATTAATTTCAATGGGTTGTTATTTCTTTGTCGTAAAAAAAACAATCTCGAAATATATAGTGTATGTTATATAAAACTATCTATAAATATAGTATTAATTTATTTATTTTAGTAAAATATAAAAATTTTGAAAGTTTAATTTTCAGAAAACATGTATTAAATATCGATCTCCGCTTAGAATAATAATTAAAAATCTAAAAATATACAGGTACACGATTATAGGAAATATTGTGCTCATTTGCACTTGTTTCAGTTGGAAAATAGAAATACCAAATATTTTTATACTTAAATCTACCCAATATTGCAAACAGTTGAACAAATATTTATGATTTCCATTTTTAATGCATATCTTCCTAAAATTTTTGTAACAATTTATTGATAATACATATACGTCATTTATTCTAATCATTTCCCCTTACGATATAAGAAATACTTGATTTCTAAATGATATTAACATAAATATATAAATTATATTTGATTTATAAAATGTCGGAATACACAATTTTGAAGTATCAAATAGTTGACTTTTGATTTAATAATATTAGATAATAAATATTAGAGATAATAGATTTTTTGAACAATAGCAATTTTGATAATCATCAATTAAGAACCAAATAAAATATTCTATTGTTGAACCTATAAGATTTTAAATTTAAATATATTAGATATTAGATATAATAAATTTTTTAAACAATCACGATTTTGATAATCAATCAATTAGGAACGAATTTTTTTTCTAGAATATTCCTCAACTCATTATACCATATTTATAATTTGATAACATAATTTTGAATCTTTCTAAAACGTGTACAACACCCACCGAATATTTTGGGTATATAAATTTGGTACATTAATAATAAACCAACTAGATTTTTTTTAATTATAACAAAATCTGTTGAGAAAGAATCTAACAAAATTTTACTTAAAAATTTAAATATTTTCATAAAATTATACATTAATAAATTTCGTGATTAGTAATATAATATTATTATAAATCAATTTAACTAAGTTTTTATTATAAAACAGAAAAATAAAATTCTACACTATTTTTTTATAAATTCTATAAATATATTCTCTATTATATAAAAATATCAGTGTTACATTAGTTAAGTATGGTAAAATTATATTAAATAGGTAAATTAACAAATTTTAAAATTTTATCTACTATTAAAAAATAGTAATTAGACCATTTCAAAAATTAGTTAATATGACATATTTAATTATTTACATTAATATTAAACCAACTAAAGATTTGAATTTTATTTTTTAATTATAACAAAAACTGTTGAGAGAGAATCTAACAAAATCTTACTTAATAATTTAAATATTTTTATAAAATAATACATTAATAAATTTCTTAATTAGTTATATAATATTATTATAAATCAATGTTAACTAAAATTTTATTATAAACAAGAAAATAAAAATTCTACTAATTTTTATAAATTCTATAAATATATTCTGGATTGTATGAAAATAGAAGTGTTACATAAATTAAATATGATAAAATTATATTAAATAGATAAATTAACAAATTGTAAAGTTTTTTCATTTTGATAAATCATCATTCATCATTAAAATAGACTAAAATTCATAAACTATATAATAGGTTTATACAAAATAAATGTATTAACATATGTTAAACTTATATATCTACAATTTTTTATTTATATTGAAACTCTCAACAATATATTGTTTAAAATGTTTGTATACAAAAATATAATAATATATAATAAACTTTAACTCATATACTAATTTTTTTTTTAAATGTCAATAGAAAACTGTGGTATTTTAGCAACTCACTTAAAATATTAATGAAAAACCAAATTTTAATTTTAAATTTATTTTTGTTTTAATTATAAAAAATATGTTGGGAATTTTCTTTTAAATAATACCAAAATTCAAATATCTTATGTATAAAATGATAGATTAGATGTAGCAATAAAAAAAATCAAAATTAATTTGATGTTCCAAACTCAAAAATAGTTGTGTAATTTTCTAAAGTTTTTTTGACAAATATAAGGTTTTGAAAATAAATATTTACACTCAAAATAATAACATTGCAAATTCTACAAAAGATAAAATCATGGATAATAAATAATAAATTTTTGAAATGCATCACAAAAAACTATTTGAATATGCTGTAAAAATTAAAGCAATGAAATCTTAATTTTTAAAAATAAAACTTAATATCATAAAATCTAAAAAATATCATATATCAATAAATTTTAATAAAATAATATGAGAGATACTACTATGTATAAAATTTACTAAAAATAGGTCTATATTATTTAAACAAAACAGCATTTTTACTTATAAATTCCGTAAAACACTAAAATTATATATGTTAAAGTATATTTTCTTATACATATTAAATAGATTTCTTTTAAATAATATAAATAAATAAAATTTAAAATATATTATATGAAAAATGTATAAATTAAAGAAAAAAATATATTTTGAAAGAGATTCCTTATTTGATTATTTCATATGGTTATTTTATTGTATCTAACTCGAAAATATATTAGTAAGTAATAAAAACTAATAACAAATTAAAATGTTTTAAACAAATCACTATATATTAATAATGTTGAAGAAGAAATAAAAAAAAAATTATAGAGTTACACAATATATATCACTAAATTAAAAATTATATAATTAAAATATTTGTAATAATATCAAATACATTTATAAAATAGAAAAATATCCGCACGGACGTGCGGGTTAAAATCTAGTTGAGTGATTAACACAAAAAAAGCATTTTCTAAGTTTTTATTAAATTCTAAGGCACTTTTTATTACTAGGGTAATTTTTGGATGATAAAAGACACATTTACCCTCACCGACAACAAACCTTTTTGGTACCTTCTCTTCTTGTTATGTCTCGTAACCTTCTCCTTTTATTTTAAATTTTAAAATACAATTTTTATTTAATTGTTTTAACCTGAACTGCACAAATTGAAAATCACTTTATAATTTATCTTTGAATCGTAGCAACAAAATGAAAAGTACAGTGGTAAAAAAATCGATGAAACTTTAATGGCGATACAAAAGTGAAAAAGAATAAAAATATGAGAGATGGCGGTGGCGCGTTGACCACAAACGCCGACGACATTTTTATTGCAGATCTATCAACATTGCGCGCTCACATTCTGCCATCGTGTCTATATTAACTCAATTTCGCAACATCAAAATTTTTTTTGCTTGTATTTTTGGATTTAATTGGTTAATCTATATAATAAGTGTAAGGTTTGACGGTAAAAACGCCAAAAAATAAAGACTGCATAAAAACATTTATGGCAGCTCTAAGATAAATTGCAGAAATCATGGAAAACACTAATATGAAGATGGTGATTTTATTACGAAATTGTCATTCAAAAAAAATAAGTAAAAATGCAAAATTAAACTTTGGTTTAGAGAGTCTAAAGTGACACACTTTACCACTACACCAAGTGCAGTTAATCTTATATATTCACATATGTATTATATTATAATATTTTATATATATGTACATGTGTACAATTCTACTGTGTACATTTTTTTTTGCGTGTACACATGTACAAAATTATACATTCTTGGTTTACACATATATGTTTTTGGTACAAAGATTTTCACTTCAATGAAAAGATCAATCTACAATGAACACTCAACGAAATAATGAACATCAAGTTGAAGCATGTGAAACTCATTTCTGACTGATAAAAAGTGTCTACATGGATACACTAGTTCTCGTACATATTTTGTAGTGTCCACATGGATATTTTAAAAAATCGACCTTATTATTTCCATAATGATATGGATACATTAGTTTTTGTACATTTCTCTCTATTTCTCTATGCCTTTGATACCTTTCTCCTGTCTCATGATATTCAAACTTTACCAGATACACAAAAATATATATTTGAGACTCATTCCAAAATAGAATATTAGAGTGAAATTTTAAATACTTTCTCGTTATAAGCTTTGTCAAAAAACTATTCAAGCTTGTTGAAGGGACTATAAATTGTTTCTTTATTTTTTTTTGGAAATGAAAATCTGAAGTGTTGTTCTAACATCAGTTCCGGGAGCTTTGGTTGCTAAAAGAAATAAGCATGGCTATTTGGCATGGAAATGTGTACATAAACATAATATGCATAGGTATGTTTATAGCCGTAACACTTCTCCGATTTCTTAAAATATGACATATTTTTTACATTGTTTGTGTTATGTGTGTACATGTATCCAAGTGTTGTTGTGTACAAAATTTTGTTGTACACATGTACAAATTTGGTACAAAGATTTTCACTTCAATGAAAAGACCAATCTACAATGAATACTCAACCAAAATGAACATCAAGTTGAGGAATGTGAAACTCATTTCTGACTGATAAAGAGTGTCTACATTGATACACTAGTTCTTGTACACCTTTTGTAGTGTCAAAAGTCGTGATTAATCATTAGTCGAGGGACTATTTATGAAATTGTGAAGAAGTTTGGGTAAACAAATCATTCGATCTATATTTCGAGACAGTCACGACGGAGTACGAAATCGGGGAACTGAGCATGGCGATGCAGGAGACAACTTGGACAGTGCTCTCACGGTAGTTTGGGCTTTGATTTTGGTGGAAAAGAGCTTCAATGGCGAACAGAGACTCGCGATCATGGATTACGACGGAGATAAATAAGAGAGACGGTGACTATAGAGCTTCTCGACGGGTGTGTTGCAGAGGAACCCTATCCCAGCGAAAAAAGATTATGAAGTGGTGGTCGAAATTGAGCTCATCTTCATGGTCATCTTCGTATTCTACCGATTCTATATGAGGTTAACTAAGGACTGCAAAACTCAAACTTCATCGTTATCATGTTTCTCATCTTCATCTTCTTTTCAATATGTTTTTTTCAGAAAAGAAAAATTGTATAAGGAAGACGAAGAAAAATTTAAGAGCTAATGAAAGAGAAAAAAAAGAGACTGATTTGTGGCCACATAATTTAATTCTTGTATTTTAATTAAGTAAAGTGTATCGATGAGTTTTCTTACATTGGGAATATGAGAGAATGTGTTCTAATAAGAGAAAAAATGTCTAGATAGCAGAAACTGTCTTATTATGTTATTAAAAACTTAAAACTGTCTTACAGTGTAATTCTTTCTAAAAAATTAACCTTGGATCCTAAAATATTTGGAGGTTTTTTTATGGAGAATTTCAAGTTTACCACTTTTGTTGTATCACTTTTCATTTTTAACTTCATTAATGAGATATTTTCAAAAATATCATTTTTAGAGGCAATTTTTTAAAAATTAATTAGAATTCTAAATTTTACATTCCTAAACCCTACCACCACCTTATACCACCCATTAACTCTAAACCATTAGTCTTAGATTAATTAATCCAATAGTTATAAGTGTGTTTTTTCCTTTTAAAAAACAAGGATAAAAGTGATTAAGGTATTTTTTAAAAATGGTACAAAAAGTGGTATTTTTGACAATTTCCATTTTTAAAAAGTGGTACAAGGAAAATAGTATTTTTGGCAATTCTCCTTTTTTACGTATGCATACCAAATTATAGAAAAATATTATTTATTAAAATTCTTAAAAAATGTTTATAACTCCAAAATTACAGATCCGGATGTGGCTAAACAATTTTTAAATTTATTAAATTATTGTATTAGTTAATTGTTATACTAACTCTAGATATTAACTCGTTTAACAAAGATTCTTTATAATTGCGTACATACTTTAGTAAATATGAGCATGGACCTATTTTATGAATAGTACAGTAAAACTGTATAAATTAATAATGTTAATATTATGATAATTTATTATTTTATATAAATTATTATTTTAAAGAGATTTTCTTTAATTAAAATTATATTATAAAATACTTATTTAGAAAAATAAAAAAAAATATTGCATTCCCGATATTATATATTTGTTAAATTTTATAAATTTAAATTTTATCTCTTTTATTAGATTTTGATATATTTTATATTTGTTGAATACATATCATACAATACATTTTATTTTTATATGTTGTTCAATAAGATAAAATATAAAATTAGAGATGGAACTTATATTGAAAATAAATAAACAAAGTGTTTTGATGTATGTTTATATAAAATTATATATAATAATAATTAATTTATCATTTTAATAAGATCATATATTTATTAAAAAATATTATTAATTTTATTATCTTCTCGAATCATGTTATATTTTACTCTATCCAAAACCCGATTTTTTTAATTAATTTACTATATTTATCAATTTGTTAATAATTTATAAGTTTCAACTGTGGTCTTTTTTCTTGTGTGGTCAGACTACATAATAGTTATATTTAGATTACTTAATATTTTCAGAAAATAAATGGTTTATATTATTGTTGCTGTTGTGTCATAATTCAAACTCATGTGTGTCTTGTAGACACCACAAGTTTTTAAAGTTTAATACTTTGTTACTACATTAATTATCATTACAGTTCTCCATAAGAATTACAGTAATTGTCCGTACATTTTTATTTATTAATATTTTTCCTTTTAAAAACTAAAATATTTTCTCTGGTATGTTCCATCTCCCTGACCAATTTGTAACTTGAATGTCTCTCTCCAATGAACCTTCGCGCAGACACAAACAGCTCACTTCCGTTATTATCATTTATATTTTAGAAACTTTATAATATACAAAAACAAAACAAGAACTGCATTCATTAACGTGTTCACTTCATCACCTCCCTCAGATCGATTCTTCAAACCAAACCTCGAAATGCCTATCATCATCTCCTTCCTCTTCATCACCACTTCACTTCTCACCACCGTCCACGGCTACGGCTCGACGGGAACCATCGCCGCAGCTTTCGGCGAAAACGGGTTCTTCTGCGCCATCGACGCAAGCGGGAAGCAAGAAGTCATATGCTGGGACAGAGGCAACACAAACCACTCTCCCGGAGTTATCTCCGGTTACTCTCCTCCGATGTCTTCTCTCTCCGGCGGTGAAGGCTTCCTCTGCGCCATCACCTCCAACACCTCTCGTGCCTTCTGCTGGAACCTTCAAGATCCTTCTCGAAACCTCGTCCCAAAAGCTTTTCAGTACAACTCTTACTCGAGTGTAGCTTCTGGTAACAACCATGTCTGTGCGATAAGTGGGTTGTATTACTCAGGTCCTGACTACGGTCCTGTTCATTGCTGGGAGTATACGGACACATCTGGTGTTCTTTGGAACTCTTCTTTTCATAATCCTTACATAGATACTCTCATGTTTCGTAAGATTGTGTCTGGAGATGGGTTCACTTGTGGTGTTACTAAAGATGGAGAGTTGGTTTGTTGGGGACCGAAGTCTAACCGTTTGGGTCTCTCCGAGAAGGGAGAAGGGTACGAGGTTTTAGCTTCCGGGAGGAACTCACTTTGTGGTGTCTCTAAAGAGTCTGGTCAGCTTCAGTGTTTTGGAGATGAGACAGAGTTTGGGGAAGTACCAAACCGGGTCCGGTTTATCGCTCTTTCAGCTGGTGCTAATCATTATTGTGGGATCAGAGAAGATGATCATGGGGTTGCGTGTTGGGGAAGAAACGTGAATTCATCTTCTTCAGCTCCTAATACTTCAGGTTTTGTGGCGATCTCGTCTTCTGATTCAACTACTTGTGGTGTTAGAGAGCTTGATTTGGTTCTTGATTGCTGGAGAGTTCATGATTCGACCAAACCGGATTATAGTCCTCCTCTGGAGCTATGTAGTCCTGGGGTGTGTTCACCACGAGGTAACTGTGGTGATGGTTGGTTTGCTTTCAACGCAAGTATCTTGAAAGAGTCTGAGCTCACTAGCTTGTGTTCGTTTCATGACCTTAACATCTGCTTACGTTGCGGGGTTGATTGTTTGGAGGGTTACTTCCCTTCTAGTAACTGTAACCCAAACGCGGACAGGGTCTGTACTCCTTGTTCGTTATGTCAGAACAGTTCTTGCTATGGTGTTTGTAAGATTCATGGGGAGAGATCGAGGAGGCATGAGCAGAGAGAGGTTCGGAGGCTGGTGATCATTATTGGATGCTCTGTTTTGGGGTTCTTGGTCATGATGGTCGGTCTATCTTTCATTCCGAGGATGACTAAAGGTAGTAAAAGAGATGATGAAGAGAGGAGCAAGATGACTTGTTGCTTCTGTTTCGACAAGAACTCTGTTGAAGCTGATCCTGATCATGTTCCTCCGACTGTTCTTGTCCCGAGCGCTGTCTCTCTAGGGGAGACCAAGATCTTCCGTCTGTCTGAGCTGAAAGACGCGACTCACGGGTTTAAAGAGTTCAGCGAGCTAGGAAGAGGTAGCTTCGGGTTTGTCTACAAAGCTGTCTTGTCTGATGGGGTTCAAGTCGCGGTCAAAAGAGCCAATGCTGCAACCATCATTCATTCTAATAACCGAGATTTTGAGTCGGAGTTGGAGATTCTTTGCAAGATCAGACATAACAACATTGTAAATCTTTTAGGATACTGCTCGGAGATGGGGGAAAGGCTTTTGGTTTATGAGTACATGCCGCACGGTACGCTCCATGATCATCTCCATGGAGATCTTTCTCAACTGGATTGGAGCATGAGGTTGAAGATTATGTTGCAAGCTGCAAGAGGGCTTGATTACTTACACAACGAAGTGGATCCTCCGGTGATTCATAGAGATGTGAAAACATCTAACATCTTATTGGACGGTGAAATGTGTGCAAGAATTGCTGATTTTGGATTGGTTAGCTCTAGTGAAAGAGATTCAAGCAAGAGTGATAGAGAAGGTGATGTGTACGACTTTGGTATTGTTCTTCTTGAGATGCTAAGCGGGCGAAAAGCGAATGATAGGGAGTCTGATCCTCCAGGGGTCGCAGAATGGGCTGTTCCTTTGATCAGGAAAGGTAAAGCTGCCGCAATTATCGATAGGAACATTGCGTTGCCTAGAAATGTTGAGCCCTTGCTTAAGTTGGCTGAGTTAGCTGAGCTTGCTGTGAGGGAAAATCCTAACGAGAGGCCAAGTATGAGGAATCTTTTGAGTTTTCTTGATCTCATTGTCAAGACTGGACTCACCTTTTAATTTGTACAAGCGTCACAAAATGTGAATTATATTTTCAGCCTTGTTTTCTTTTCTTTTGTTACAAATTTGTACAATCATTGGTTAATCAAAGTAATAAACTGACAGATTTGTTTGTCAAACTGTATTAGAAGGTGATGTTAATTAGTAGTATAATCAGTTGCAAGGCTATGGTCAAAGTCACTTATTTTTTAATGATCAATATATAAAGATAGCTTGAGCTATGGAAATAAATGTAATCCGTTGCTGGCTATGGTCTATGCTTGCAGGTTTTCTCCCTTCTTATTTTTTTTTTTTTGTTGGTAAATTAGATAATGATTAAAGATGGGGATGCGGGCAATCGAACCCCGCCCCTTTTCTCGGTCATATGATATTGGTTTTGCCCGGTTTGAATCGCATTTGTTCCTTATCTGTATACAACAGATTCAGTCAAGATCTAATGTGTTTGGGGTGATTTTTTCTAGGCATTTCAAAGTCGGGTTTATATTGACATCCCGCATTTGAGAAAGAGTTTGTGAAACTTGTTAAAGTTCTATTTTGCTGAATCATGAAACTAAAGCACCCAGGATATGTAAGGTTTCAAGAGTTTTGACCAGTGTTTTGGTGTCCCTTTCAAAGGATGTCTCGGAGAATAGCAAAGTGTGCAGGTATGGAATCAGTAATTTGTGCTCGCGATATTATCGATGGTGATATTTTAAATAAAAATAACTTCAAATTCGAGGTGAATACATTGTTCTTAGAATTTGTTTTATACAGAAATCTTATATTAATTAGTAGATTGTATTGTAAAATAAAACACCATGTTTACATTATTAGTTTACATTATTAGTTTAAATGTATCACTCTACCAAATATATATCTATATCTTTCTATATAAAAATGTTAAATATTTTTTTATTAATGTTTCATCACTAAAAAGTTGATATCGATCGTTCGTAGTCGATACAAGGATTTCAAAAAGAGTTTTATTGTGAAATCATTATTGTTTAGAACCGTTTGTCGATCAAAGTGTCTCGAAGAGAGTTACATCGTAAAATTATTATCCATAAAATATTTATCAATATTGCATATGTTGTAAGTAGTTAATTTTATTTAATAAAATTAAAAATTATATGATAATAGAATTGTTACTCAATGTTAAAAAAACAATATTTTCTACCAAAGTAAAGTAGTATCCAATATATTTAAAACCCTAGGTAACTTTCATTGAAAATAGACTGTACTAATTAGTTCAGAAAAAAAGACTGTATAGTCTGTATTACTCACACGGCCGGCATGAAGTGATAGAATACGTGATTACATGAACTGGCATAACTACAACTTAGGAGAAAAGAAAACTAATTACTGTAAACTTCATAACAGGTTGAGTTTATAACAAATTATTGACCAAAATTTTATTAGAAGATGGACCGAAAATTTTTTTGGACTCGGACCGGACCAAACTAGCCCGACTGAAACATCAACCTATTGTATTATTTATTGAATATACAATGAATTACTAACCAGTAACCGCACTAAGAGGCAGCATCTGTCTCATATGTAAAATAGGTACATATCACATCACACAGATCGATAATGGCCTAACTTTATAAGTAGTAGTATTAGAATTAACTTTTGTTAAAATGATGAACGTGACCCTCGGTTGTTGAAATTTTCTGCTGACTTACTTTGACTGGTATATTAGTAAAATAGATTGATCATTCACTAATGCCCAATCACAAGGTATGTAGGGGGACTGGTGTGGTCCATCTCTTATCATATTTTAACAAACATTTTCTTATGTGATTATTACAAATACATGATATGATTAAACAAAAGCTCATTCCCAAAGCAAAAAAAACAAACTTTATTTCTTTCTATATTTTTCTTTCACTATTACCTTACAACCCATGATTATACTCCCCCACATCAAACTTCTTACATAAAAAACTGTAAAGTGGATAGGTGTTCAGGGAAATGATGTGCTACAACTCTACGTAACGAATATTTTGACTAACTGGCGAAATCAAATAATTGAGTCTGAGACTATAAAACATTTTCGCTATAGGTAAACATTTTCTCTCCACTTCTATGAAAGTAAGGCATGTTATATATAGAACACTGCTACATTAAAAATAGAAATTTTTCCTTTTTAAAACAAAAAAAAGAAGATAAATTTCCTTAGAAGTTAAAAATGCAGAAAAATTGAAGCTACACATTGCCATTTGTGTTTGTGTCAAATAGATTAGATGGATGTTTGGAATAATTGTAGGCACATCGCAATCTTTTCCTGGGTTTCACTTAGGCATGGACGTTCGGGAATCCGTCGGTTTCGGTTCGGTTGATTCAGATTTTCGATTTTTTTTGTATTATGCTCGTAAGTCTCATTCGGATTTTACTAATTATCAAGTCAGGTTTAGTTCGGTTTGGTTTCTTCCGGTTTCGATTCGGATCGGATTGTAACCAATGTTTGAAATCGTTCAAAAATATTTTTTAAACTTCAAAAATTGACCAAAAGTTCAAAATATATAAATTATTCATAAATCTAATTAAAAATTAATTAAACTATCTTAATTAACTAAAAAGTATTCAAAATATTAAATAAAATAAATTACTAAAATATTTTAAATACTCTAAAATATCTAAATCACTTTAATATATATAAAACCATTAACATATTTAACTAATTTTAAATATCTTCGGATCTTACTTCGGATTTCGGTTCGGTTCGGGTTATAATCAAACCCCAAAGTACTAAGCTCATAAGTCATGTTCGAATATTTTTATATAACAGTTCGGATCCGGTTTCGATGTTTTCAGTTCGGATTTAGGTAGATACTTCGGGTTGGGGTAAAAATGCCCACACCTAATTTCGCCTAGCATTTAACAATAACATTTCAAAATGTAGCCTTTACTTTATATCGAGAAAAGAGCAATTAAAACCTCGAATTTTCAAATTAAAGGTAAAAAAACCTTCAACTCATGTTTAAGTCAAAGAAATTTTCAACTTTCAAATATTGATCGTTTAAACTCTCATTTTTGTTGACTCAGCCATTTAAGAAATCTGAATAGTCAAACTATTAATATCGATTATAAAAATAGATGTTTGTTAACTTTATAAACGATGTTGTTTTGAAAAAAAATAGTCAAACGATGTTGTTTTACTTCTTTGAACAATTAAAACATTTCTTTCGCAAAATCAGAGTTCCAAATCGACTTCATCTTCTGCACTCGAAAATGAGGAAGATGAAATCGATTTTGGGCTATGGTCTCGCGAAAAAAATGTTAAGGTGTTTTTAAAAGCAAAACGGCATTGTTTGATTAATCTTTAATCAATTTTTGAAACATCATTTTGAAGAGTTAATAACGTATGTTTTAAAAATCAAATTTAATTGTTGATTATTTAGGTTTGTTAAGTGGTCGAATCAACAAAATATAAGAGTTAAAACGATTAATATTTAAAAGTTGAAGATTTTTTTGGTTCAAACATAAGTTAGAGATCTTTTTGACTTTAATTTGAAAGTTAAACGTTTTAATGGTTGTCTTCTCCTTTTATATCTTATCTTTCCAGATTTAATACCATGCAAGGTCAGTTAGCAAGAGAAATAGTAGTCGTTTGGATATAGATCAAGACAAACGACTGAGTTAAAGAAGCCCCTTAATGTTTGTATCACCTTAATGTTTGTATCAAATTGAAGTTCTGTCTTACAAATCCTTTAAAGGTACTTCTACAATAAGATCTTTAAAAGATCAAAACTACTTGTAAAGAGTACTAAATTTTCCGAAAAACAATTAACAACTGGGTATGTGATGAATTGTCAATGTATTTACATTAAATATGGTGTAAATATATATTAATGACTAGATCTTAGTATTGTCTTTAAATACATGTGATGAATTGTCATTTTGCTTTCATATGCTTATGTAAATTCAATACTTAAAATTTATATCAAAGTATATTTTCTTTTGTTTGAAATATCAAAGTATATTTAATTTACTTCAATATCTTTACTATCTTGAATGGTTCGTTTTATTACTGTTCTTACATAAATTTACATGATTTCAGAATAGTTGTATTTAACCAATATTCTGGGAAGAAGAAACTTAGACCAATCCAACTCACCTCAATTTAGAATTGAAAAACACAATGGAACAAAACTCCACTTTTATTTTAGAGTTTATCGATTATAGAAAGAAAAATAGATGCGAATCGGAAACTCTTTGAGCCTATTCATAGTAAATATAGACAAAATAGCAACTTTATTTTGTTAATTAAAAATCATGAATTCTTGAACTGCGATTATATATATTTAATCAGTCTATATCTTTGTTACAAAACTACAATACGTGGAAATTTTCTTTGACATAAACAAACCAGATGCAATCATTGCAATACCTCACGGAAACGGAGTCAGAAATGTGAGATGCAACTTCGTGCATGTGTAGACAATTGTGAGATTAAAACTACAATTCAATAAATACAACAAATAAGTTATAAGGGTAGGTCAGAAGTTATGTACATATACAAATATATTTATGAATTCAATATGATTGAAACTATACAAGAATATGAACCGGATAAATACAACAAATAAGTTATAAGGGTAGTAGGTCAGAAGCTATATACATATACAAATATATTTATAAATTCGATATGATTGAAACTATACAAGAATATGAACCGTGCGAGAATGTAATAACTAGTTATCGATAAAATTAAACATTTTCTTTATAAACAAAGGAGCTACATTGATGTTATCACAGAAGGAATCCTCGTAAAAAGTGCTGTGACATGACAAACATTTGTACTGAAAAGATACGAATCGAAAGACTAGAATGGAATCAGAGGGTCACCAAAATATCTATCAGTGGAATATTTGGAGACCACAAGAAGAAGCATAGGTGGAGCTAGACGGTTTAGTGAGGTACCTTCTAATCTTCTTCACATAATTGGATGGAGCGATTAACAGAGATTCCTACAAAACAAGCTCAACACAATTTAATTGGTAACATAACACAATTAGAAAAATTATGTACATGAGAATATGCTTGGCTCCTCATACGCCATCCACGGAGGTCTTCGATGGTCGATGAACTTAGTGTATGGCATACAGGGAGCCAGGCATATACATATATAAAACATCAACATATGCATCTGTGCATATACATGTTATTATGTATTGAAACTACTTAATTTCAAGCCCTTTCTAAAATAAAAACTACTTAATTTCCCAAAATGGATGTCTAATTCTATTTTTAAGTGAAGCTACCTAGATCTCCACCTGGACATGCATGAACGGATATAAGCAATAAATATGGAGTACTAGAAACAATCTAAAGCATGGATTGTGATTTGCATGTAATTAAGAAATGAAATTGAAGAGATCTTTTGTTTTCTCTCCCTCTCTCTCTCCGCAGGAGTAATTGAGGTTACTGTTCTTGAAGCCCTAAATAACAACTTGTTGAAAAGACAAAAGAGAAGATGAGAATCAAGAAACAAATATATGGGAGTCGAGATTGGGGATCCAGAGAGAGAGGAAATAGAGATACTGAAGGTGATTGAGAGAGGAGGAGAAGTGGTTTATATAAACAATTAAGGGTGAGATGAGAGAGATTCAGATGTATATGTGTATTATGTAGACAAGAGGCAAGCATATTAAAGGAGAGATGTTTGGGTCAAAAAGATAAAAATAACACATGAAAATGAAAAATGAGCAAGGGGAAAAATAAAGACCCACAAGAAACCCTAAGGAAAGGGCAAGAAAGAAGGGGTAAAGGCAAAATGCTAAAGTTAGGGCATAAATAATTATTTTTGGTTAATTTGTTTAGTCTTTTGAGAGTGAAACAAGGATTGCTTGTGGGTCTGCTTTTGCGTCTCATCCTCTCACCACCTCACTAAAAATAGACATCCATGATGGCATCCATACACATCAACATCCAGATCACACATGCATGAGCCCGAGAGATAGGCATCATGGTGGTGGGTATGATTAAGTGAGAAGGACGTAAATTTCGCTGGGCATAATTAAAGGGAGAGGAGAGATAAAAGTATAAGAACCCTAAAACAGGAGAGAGTGTTTGAGAACTCCTTTTCAGAGTCGGTCTTAAAAAAAGTTAAAGGTTGCTTTTCTCTTCTCTGAAGCTCATTTTTTGTCTGCAAGTGCTTGGATACACATGGATTCCTCTATCTCTTCCACCTTTTTCCACATTCCAATTTTTATTATTATCATTTCAATTCCAAATATATATTCATTTTGTTATCTTATTTCATATATATGTGGGTATATTCACATATGTTTTCTTACAAATAAAGGGCTAGCTATTATTAACCTGGAAATACGGTACACCTCATATCTATTGTCCACTGTAATAATGTAACAACAAACCATGAAAAGAAAGGGCACGACTCATATAATATCTTGTAACTAATTAATAACCGTATAATATAACTACTATTTAGTGAGAGGACATCGCCATTAACATTTAACACCATTTCTAGTACACCTATATTTTCATTTCTATATATTTTTTAAATAAGAATGGATTTGTTCCAATGTATGTTTATAATAGAATTTATCTATTTTAGAAGAAAATATAGAAACCTAATATTTTAGTTATTAAATATAAAAACAAAAATAGCATTCCTCTTTCTTTTCCTCTAAAATAGAAAAACTATATTATAGACTCATATACTAGAGCAAAATTATCTTGATAATTTAAATTTCTAGTTTAGAAGAATATATATATATATATATATATATATATATATATATATATATATATATATATATATATATATCTAAGAGAGTACATAGAGAAGTGAAGTAATTGTTTAAAATTTAAACTAAGATTCTCTCTTTGGCTCTTCTGTTTAGACAAAGGAACAATCTGTAGTGTTTACTACCTAATCCTTGCTGTACTTGTGTCTACCCACCAATTATAACATGCCTTTATAAATATTTTCTTGAGAACATGTCTTTATAAATATATGCATGCGCAAACACCCTTATATAATATATTGTGCATATTGTTGTGTGTTTCTATGTGCGAACTGAGTTGTACGTAGATTTATTCGCTCACATGTATCTATGAAATAAACAATGGTAAGTTTGTGGACCATCTGTGGTGTATTTTGTGAATCTATCTTCTCAAATATATTTTTAGCAAATAATTTACATTCCAACCAAAAAGAAAGTTGCATTCATGTAGAGGTCAGGTATCAGCAGTGTGTGTACATCATTATAATAACTTGGGAACTATAATATATTTTCATACGGTACAATTACAATTTTATCACAAACATACAAGTCTGAAGGGTTGTGAAATCAATGTGTTCATAGCTTCCAATGTTAAGTAATATTCCTTCCATTTCATATTAATATATGTTTTAGAATTTTCAAATATATTAATAAAATATATTAAAATTTTACACTACAAGAAAACATCAATATACTGAGGGAAATTCCGAGGGAAAATGAGTTCCTCGGAATATTCCGAGGAAATTTTGAGGAAATTCCGAGGAACCAAAAATTTCGTGGTTCCTCGGAATTTCCTCGGAATATACCGACGAAATTCCGAGGAAGTGTAGATCCGTCGGAAAATTCTGAGGACATTCTGAGGAACGTGTGTTCCTCGGAAAAAACCGAGGAAAATCCGAGGATATATTATAGCCGTTAGATAGCCGTTAGATAGCCGTTGGGGATTTGACTAAATTCCGAGGAAATTCCGAGGAACTAGCCGTTGCCGTCGGAATTTCCTCGGAATGTCCTCAGAAAATTTCTCAGAATTTCCTCGGAAAAATTCAATGTAATAATCGAATTTCAGGGATTTGATATCAGGGTTTCATTTCCTCGGAATTTCCTCGGAAAATTCTGAGGAAATTCCGAGGAAAACAACCGTTCGTCGGAAATTCCACGGAATTTCCTCGGAAAATTCCAAGGAAATTCCGACGAAACATGGTTTCGGAACCGAAAACAGCGATTTACGGATTGAATAAGACTTGTATAAACCTTGTTAGTGTTTTGAATTGATTATGAACTCAAAAAATGGTGTGTACCCAAATTATAGACACTTTTCCGATTGTATAAACGAAATCCTTAAACTACAACATAAACACTTATACACTTTAATGAACAGAAACGACAATACGTGTACTCGTTTTAATAATTGTTTAATTTCATGGTTTATAGGCATCTATTGTCATGTTATCAATTGATAATCTATCAAATTGTTCAATGAATGATTTACCGTATCAAAAGTTTAGGTTTTGAAACCTCAAACAATGTTTCCTTGGAATTTCCTCAGTAATTTCCGAGGAAATTCCGAGGAACATATGTCCGTCGGAATTTCCGTCGGAATTTCCTCGGAATTTTTAGTACCCGGGAACTCAAACCGCCAAACATTTTCGCGAAAATTAAATTAATAAATTCCGACGGAATTTTTGGTTTTATTAACCCTAGGGAGTTCTTCTTCCTCATTTCTCTTCTCTTCTCTGCTCTTCCTATCGGCCGCCGCCAAAACTCCCCCCCTCTCTCTCGATTCTCAGCCGCGAAACCTCCTCAAATCTCCTCTATTTCATTCCAAATCATGTAAGTCCTTAATCCCCATCATCCTTAGTTGTTATGATTAGGATTTGAACTTAGTTTTAAGGATTTTAGATGTTTTAGATTGTGATTTTGTTAGGGTGATTGGTAAATAGGGGAATTAGTTGGTTTTTGTGTTGATTGTGTTGTTGTTGTTGTAGTTGTTGATTTATAAATTTTAATTTTCGGAAAATATCAATTTTAATTTTCTGAAATTTTAATTTTCGGAAATTATAATTTTTTGTGATTTAAAAGTATTTTTAAATTAATAAAGTATTTTCCTATTTATTAAAAGGTTTTTTATATTACTGAAATTTTTGTTGTGATTTAAAACTATTTTTTAAATTAATAAAGTATTTTCCTATTTAGTAAAAGGTTTTTTGTGATTTAAAACCATATTTTTAAAATTAATAAAGTTTTTTCCTATTTATTAAAAGGTTTTTATATTGCTGAAATTTTTTTTGTGATTTAAAACTATTTTTTAAATTAATAAAGTATTTTCCAATTTATTAAAAGGTTTTTTGTGATTTAAAACCATATTTTTAAAATTAATAAACTTTTTTCCTATTTATTAAAAGGTTTTATATATTACTGAATTTTTTTTGTGATTTAAAACTATTTTTTAAATTAATAAAGTATTTTCCTATTTATTAAAAAGTTTTTTATATTACTGAAACCTTTTTTGTGGCTTAATTTTTTTTTTAAATTAATAAAGTTATTTTTAATATTTTATGAATTTTTTTTGTAATGATTATGGAGCAGCTGCAGGACAAGGATAACCGCATAGCTGCGTTGGAGGCGAAAATGGCGGAACAAGAAAAAGGATGGGAGGAAACGAGAAGGGTTAACGAGCGCATGATGGAGATGATGAGGAGGATGTACCCGAACGAGCAGTTCCCGAAGTTTTTTTTCGAAAACTCTGAATGTCTTTTTTTATTTGTATAACTCTAATTATTATCTAATATATTTTCAATTTAAAATTTTATTTTATATTTTCGAATTTTAATTAAAATAAAATAATTTATAATTTTACTAAAAAAATCATATTTTAGGAAATTCCGAGGACCACGTTTCGTCAAAAATTTCCGAGGAACACTAT
Source organism: Moricandia arvensis (assembly GCA_905132765.1). NCBI lineage: Eukaryota > Viridiplantae > Streptophyta > Magnoliopsida > Brassicales > Brassicaceae > Moricandia > Moricandia arvensis. The sequence goes on from CAJHQP010001860.1 coordinate 44,759, forward strand.
TTTCCTCGGAAATTTCCGACGAAACCGGTTCCTCGGAAATTTCCGACGGAATATTCGTTCCTCGGAAATTTCCGAGGAAATTCCGAGGAAATGTGAAATTCCGAGGAGATATTTCCGACGACCGTTGTCGTCGGTATATCCACGGAATTCCTTAATTCCGACGACATACCGACGAATTTTTCCCTCAGAATCACGATGTTTTCTTGTAGTGTTAGTTATAAATATATTATTTTTATGTTTAACCATTTTTGTAAATTCTAACTAATAAAAATGGAATATACACAATTAATTTTGTTGAAGTTAATAATTTATAACTATTACTTATGAAAAATGCATTGAAAATATAAAAGAAGAGACTTTTAAGAAACAAAAAAATTGTTGTTAAGAAACAAAAAAAAAGAATAAACATGGATCTTTGTGTATATACTTGAATTACAGTCATCTCACTGTTGTATTGATTGATACCAATCAATATATTTGAGGGGGGTTCGTTCTAAAATGTAAAATGTCTTAGATGAAAAAGCATAGCAATCAAGTAACAAATCCATCCATTTCATTAAAGCTTCGAGAAAGATTAGATACTAGCCAAGAATGTATAACACACCAGATCAAAAAAAAAAGTCTTGAGATTCTGAAGATTATAGCAGGGAAGTTTCAGTCTATTGGATAATTATATATTTATCTCAATGCATTTAGGGAAATATTTCATCATACAGAAGAGAAAGGCGATCAACACCGAAACCATGCTCACATTTTACAATTTGACTGTATGCAATCCAGAAGAAACGTGTAAACAAAGTACGTTGGAACAAACATCAGTTTTAAACTTCTTCTTTTTGTGCGCTAAACTTCTTTAATTAGTTTCTTTACACCAGCAAATAACCTGTATTGATTAGTCTAAGCCAACAAATACAAGCCTAGGAGATGATAAGTCTAATGGTCAGATCACTTAGAATAGAATATATATGTAATTCATCTCCGGATTGAAAAAACAAAAGTATATGCTATGGTTAAATTTCGTTTTACGACCCTACTAGCTCAGGCTTTTTTTGTTTAATTTTGACCCGTTTGACCTATTTTATGGCCTATAAGGCCATGGCCATTGTTTTGGTCGGCATGAGTATTTAAATATTGATTTGTGTTTTAGCTTAATGATACTCTCTTTTTGATTTTTTTTTTGCCGCCCATACTTTCTTTAATTTTAAAAATTAATACTTGTTTCTAACAATTTTTGTTATCTTATACAAATCTATAACTTTAAGGCGAGTAAATCCGAAACAACACAAGATTTTTTTTTAATTTGGATGAAGTTTGGATTAATATTGCAAAATGCTATCTATTTTTTAGGTACTATATATGATTAGTTTAGTACAAATAATAAACAATATTTCCAATTGTAGTTAATTGTATTAGTTATTTCAGATATAAATATAACACTAATATTTTGGACATGTAGTTGCATTTCAAGTACCTATCTCATTTTGGAATTTATTTAGATTCAAACATTTAAAATTTTTTAACATAAACTATTATAATATTTATGACTCTTAAGTTAGATATGGTTTTTTCTTGATTTTGTTCCATCTAATTTTTTTTGTTTCGAGGTTTTGAGTAAGGTTATCTCCAACCTAATTTTAAAACACTATTTTAATGTCAGTTTATACTAAACTTTTTCAATCCAACACTATTTTAGTGTAACTCTATAATTTACACCAAATTTTGTGTGAAGTTATAATGTTGCACTAAAATAGTGTAACTTTTAGAGTTGTATTAGAGAATTTTAGTATGATTTTAACACTAAGATAGTATTTTGAAATTGAGTCGGATAGATTTGATGTAAAAATTATATTAAAATGATGTTTTGGAGTTGAGTTGGAGAAGTTTAGTGTGAAAATCATACTAAATAGTGTTTGAAACTAGATTAGAGATGAAACTATTTTTAGTGTTGAAATCAAATTAAGATACTGTGATTTTGACATGATAATAGTGTTATGAGTTAGAAATGCCCTTATGTCTAGAATCCACATGCAAATTACAAAAGCCCTATCGGATCAATTTGGATAGGTTGTGAGTCATTCAATAACGAGACCTATTCAATATTCAGTCCAGTTTTCAAAAATGGATGCAAACCATTGACCCATAGAGTCTAAGAGCATGTTTATTACATATATTTTATTATGGGTTCTTAATTTTTTAAAAGACGTTTTTAAAATTTTAATTAAGAAAATCTAAGAACTGTTTCTTAAATAAGAAATATAAAAACTTTTTATTAGCAAAAAATATTTTAAAAAAAAAGTAAATTAAGTTAAAAATCTTATCATAAGAGACCGAGAATAAACATGAGCTAACCACCTTTAATTATATGAGGGTAGTATGTATCATATTTTATAAAGTGAAGGATTGTCTTGTTAATCATATAGAAAGTAGAGGACCTGCTCGTAGTTTCTCAAAAAAAAATTACAAAATGATTCTTTTTTTTGGGTTAAATCTGACGAGCAATTACTATCCAACGTGCGAGGTAAGAGGCAGGCACGTGCGAACAATGACCTCACAGTCTAGGGGGAATATTATCAATCGTCTTCTTCTTCCTCCAGAAGCCCAAAAACTTTTGTCTGCACTTAACATTGTCTTCTTCTTACAGAAAGCAAAATTGCTTTTCTCTTTATCAAATGATAGGAGTAAGGAACACATCAGAAGATTCCAGTTCCTTATTGCCGAAGAAATCAATCACTGATTCGCCTCTTTTCACGCTGCTACGTCCTCATCTAGGGTTTCCTGTAAGCTCCTTTTGCATTCTCTGTTTCTTAATTCCTCTTTTGGGTATGCGATTGAACACGTTCCCATCAATGTAATCTTGTTGAATTCGATTCTTATCGAGACCTAGCTTGTATTAGACGATTTGATGATTGTTTTGGATAAAGTTTGAACCTTTTTTGTAATTTAAGTTAGTTTGGTGAAGGAAAAGAAGTTGTAGAGAATGGTATGAGGTGATGGTTTCGTGTAGTCAAAGTGAATAAGACATGTTTGTGTGTTTGGCATCATTTGTCTACAACACATAATGAGATGCTTATTAGTCATCGTTCATAGGTATCTGCTAATTTGTATTTGATCATTGAGCTTTGATGATTCTCTTGGATCAAGTTTGATCCTTTTTTGTAATTTTAGTTCGTTTGGTGAAGGTAAAGAAGTTGTAGAGAATGGTATGAGATAATGGTTTCGTGTAGTCAAAGTGAATAAGACATGTTTGTGTGTTTTGGTATCGTTAGTCTGCAACGCAAAATGAGAGGCTTCTTAGTCATCGTTCATAGGTATCTGCTAATTTGTATTTGATCATTGAGCTTTGATGATTCTTTTGGATAAAGTTTGATCCTTTATGTAATTAAGTTCGTTTGGTGAAGGTAAAGAAGTTGGTAGAGAATGGTATCAAATGATGGTTCGTTTTGCAAAATGATTAGTCATTGTTCGTTCATAACTATTTAAGGCTCTCGTTTGTCAACATCAGCTTCTCTTGTGAATCTTACATTCCTTTGAACCGTCTTAAAACAACTCTCTTTGAGCAAGACTGAGATCATTCTGATTGGTTCTCCTAACATTCACTGCTTTGATATATTAACAAAGAAGAATGTGTAGCTGAAAACTTGAGGGTCTTGTCTATTTTTGTTATCCTTGGTTTGTTGTTTCAGTTTGACTCTGTGCTGATTGTTTGTCTTTGTTAGTGTTTGAGTCTAGAGACCCTTATGTGTTTAGGGTTTTGCTTTTTGTTGTTGACAGAATGCATGAGTTCTCTACTGTTGATGGTTTTGCGGAGATAAACGAGAGCTTAGCCGAGATGATTAAGTACATTGCAAACGAACCTTCTGTGGGGCTTTACTACATCCAGCAGCACGTCCGTAATGCAACACCCAATGTCCTTAACCTCAACGCCCAAGTCTTGGACAAGTCCCGTGAAACTGCTCTGCATACCGAAGACTCGGAAGATTCTATAGCCATGGTGAAATCAATGAAAGAGTGTGGTTCGCTTATAGCTGATGGGATGATAGGAGACATCAAGAACTCCTTAGCGATAATGTCCTCCAAACAACCGAAGAGCGGGCTCATCCTCAACGCCGGGAGCCCTTGGAGCAGATCCAGCAGCAGTATAGCAACACCAACAACAATGCGTGGTTCTGATTACAGTCAGGATACTAGCGAAAGTGGCAGCTATTTCACATCGGTGTTCAAGTCAGCTAAGGAGAAAGCAAGCAACATCAAATGGCCACAACTTGACTTCAAAGAACAGAAGGTGGAGTCTATCCCCAATGTGGAAAGCAATCAGTTAGAAGAAAAAGAAGAAGTCTCAAGTGAAGGTGAACATATGGTGGAGAAGACAAAGTTCGAAGAGTTCAAGGCTGGTAAAGAAGCGAGCCTTAAGGCATGGCTTGGAGATATGGATGAGGATGCAGATGTCAGTGGACGTGCTCCTGAGAGGATTTAGGATTTTGTGGTAATGGTGTTGGGAGAAGAAGCAGAGCTCATGTTAAAGAGAGTTGTTATTAGATGCAGAAAGAGTGTAATAATTCATAACATTATGTTAAATAGCACAGGTTGTACCTTTTATTACCAAGGACAGCTTCGTCATTTACAAGTAATGTCTCATACAAGTATACAAGTGTTTGGTTTCGTGACATGTAAAGACGCCATTGGTTACAACAACACTCAAAGAGCATCCATCACCAAAGTCTCACCTTTATCGCCACGCCAACTTCATCTTCTTCGTCAAAACCCAAGCTTTTTCTTTTTTCCTTGATGGGTTTCGTCTCCTGCACCTCATCTCCGACCATAAATTCAAGAATTTTATCGACCCATTTCTCAAAGCAGTCGACTTTACCAGCTTTTTATACACCAAAGTTTGCTTTGAGACGCGAGGAGAAACCCAGTTTCTCATTGTCGCTATCAACGTCTTCAATTATGGCGTCTTCTATTCAAACCTTGTCTCCCTCCTCCACCATTGGTATCCTTTCTCTCTGTTTCTTCCATGTGTATTTCACGGCTATAAGGATTAGTGAACCTCCTCCTTGACTTTGAGATAACCCTAAGATAATTTTGGATGTACTGTTGATCTCTGAATGAGTTATTCATATGTTGTGATACATGGATGAGAAGCTAAGAGTTTGGTACATCAAGCTTTTGTGGTTCTGTTTCTCCAATTATGACCATTTTCCATGTTATTTATGCCCTTGCCTCTGAAGGTGAGACCAGTGATGGCTTGAAGGTGCAGTATCATGTTTCAATTGGAGCAAAAGATTTGCTGATTGTTGGACCAGGTGTACTTGGTCGCTTAGTTGCACAGAAATGGAGAGAGGTAGGTACACTTTCTTTGTCAAGTTACTACATTGGTATCATCACTATTATCGTCTACATATGTTTTCTTAGATATGGTGTTTCTTGTAAGAATAAAAATAAAACCCTTTTGATGTCCTCTAAGTCCATGTTTTTATCTGTCTTGAGTGTTGATCAATTATGTGGTGGGTTGATTTTATAAGAGTCATGTGTTCACACAATATGGAAGTTAAGAGTTGAAGCTTTATGTGTGTGGAGTAGGAACATCTAGATTGTCAGATCTTTGGGCAGACAGCAACAACAAATCATCATGATGAGTTGGAGAAGTTGGGTATCAAACCATCTCTTAAAGAAACTGAGTTTGATGGCAAGTTCTCCTATGTGATCTTTTGTGCTCCTCCATCACAAAGCCCTGATTATGCCGCTGAGCTCAGGTAAAATGTCAATAACCAGTTGTTTAGAGTCTATGATTTGTGTTCCTAACGTCTTTAGTCTAAACCGTGAGTTAAGTCCTGCTTCTGAGTGCCAGAGTAGGGGTCTCTGGTGCTGTTAACTTTATTAGCTATGGAAAAAGATGAACTTTAAATTGGCTCCTCTTATGAGACGAGAAAAATATCTTTTTTTGCCTTGATTCAACCATATCTAATATGGGTCTTTGCTTGTGCTTACAAACGGATTAGGATGGCAGCATCAAAGTGGAACGGTGAAGGATCATTCTTATTCACATCTAGCTCTGCACCTTATGATTGCTTTGATAATGGAGAATGCAATGAGGTTTAGTATTCTATTTCAGTTAACGTAGTTTAGGACACTAGAGTCTTTGAATCATATGATGTTGCAATAAGCATTTCTGAGGTGGATCCCCTCTTCTCTGCAGGATTCTCCAGTAGTACCACTAGGAAAGAGTCCAAGAACCGATGTGCTTTTGAGAGCTGAACAAGTAGTGTTGGAAAGTGGAGGAATTGTCCTTAGACTGGCAGGGCTTTACATATCCTTTTGGGTTTCGATATATTGAAATCTAAATGAGCAAATAATGAAAGGCTCTAAGCATTAGGGCATGATTATCCTTAAGAAACCCACTTGGGTTTCTATTTTTTTCTGTTGCTTAATTTAAAAAAAAAAGTGAACCAATCGCGGATCGCCACGTGTTAGTAGGGTCCGCGAACAATGCAAGAAACCCGTAAAAATCGGTTTTTAATTCATAATTTTTGTAATCGATTCTTATACTGTTCATGAGACTCATGCAGTAAAAACTTCCTAAGAAACCAACTAAGAACTCTTTTAATCATGGTTTTATGTTTCTCCTGAACATTTTATACACAGAGACAAGAGGTGCACATACTTACTGGTTGAGTAAGGAGACAGTTGATGCTCGTCCTGATCATATCCTGAATCTCATACACTATGAGGTATGTTTTTTTTTTTCATTTTGCTCACAAAGACGATGAACTTCTATATGATAACATATATTATTCTCTGACAATCACATAAGTCTCGTATCATGTTTTGTAATGTGTTTCTGAATAGGATGCAGCATCGCTGGCAGTTGCAATCCTGAAGAAGAAGAAAACTGGTGGTCGGATTTTCGTGGGATGTGACAACCATCCTTTGTCAAGGTAGCAACTGTTTGCTTTCTAAGTTTGAGATGTTTCAAATACATGTTTAACATCACACATTTTTCTCAGGCAAGAGGTGATGGACCTGATGGATCAAAGCGGAAACTATGATAAGAAGTTCAAAGGTTTCACAAGTGAGTTTCTTCAGACATTGACTTGTTGGTTTGTCTTAAAAAGCCTTAAAGATTCATAGTGTCTGACAACTTTGCTTTTTTTTTTTGTAGGCACCAGTGGTCCTTTAGGGAAGAAGCTGAACAACTCTCAGACACGAGAGGAAATAGGATGGGAGCCAAAGTATCCAAGCTTTGCTCAGTTTCTTGGAGTATCCAAGTGATATTTTGAAACGATCAAGATTATAAAGGAAGAGAAGAGAGCAAGAAGGATGGAAAATTGCTTTAGGAATACCTTTAGACCTGAAGTATTCACAAATGTGAAGAATTTTCTATGTTTGGTTCAAGCTTATATGCATACTCCAGATATCAAACATCATTTTCTATGTCTGGTTCAAACTTATATGTATACTCCGAGATATCAAACATCATTTTCTATGGTTGGTTATGTTAACCATGTATTATGTGTTTATATGTTGCGAACAGATGTGGCATTCCAAAAAGAGAAAAATATTGTGAATCAAATTCAAAAAAATCAACAAGAAAAGTGAGAGAGAAACTCGACCGAAACAAACACCTATTTTAAAGTTTTTGTATTGATTATAAGTAAATAAATCATCGTATGTAATAGAAATATTATTTTATGATAATGTAATCAATAATTTAGCTAGTGTTCAAAACAAATTGTGTATCTAGTGTTCAAAACAAATTGTTTATGACAGAAGATTTGTGTTAGAGAAACTTTTTTTTCAACTCATCAAATTAGTAAATTATAAATATATAACACCTGAATAAATAATTTCTAAATCATTTTTACAAATAATTTATTCATGTGTTATGTGTTTATAATTTACAACACATCAATGATTTGTGTAAGAAAAGCTTTTTTTTTACACTGGTCAAATTTTTTTTATGTTAGCATGTGTTATGTGTTTATAATTTACAACTCATTAGACCAGTACCATACAACCTCAAAAATTTGATATTTCTTTTCCCACAGACATTTTTCATTAAAATCAATTTTCTTAATCCGGAAAAATATCTTCCAAATATCGATCTTGATGACGAGTCAGTCACCTTACCACCAACGATGGCCAAACTCTGTGCAGAAGAAGAATCAACACCATGCATGCATGTGCTCGCGTATTCAACGAGACCATCGTTAGGTTGATCACACTTGGCCACGTACTCGTATTGTATATATCCTTGTATTCTTGTTTTGTATTCTTGTTTTGTATTCTTGTTTGCTTACCTCTACCTCTATTTTATCTAATAAATATAAGTATGTATAACATCACTGGTAATATTCCATGCATCAGCAAAAGTAAAAGCTCATCTGATTAAAAAGAAAAAGGGGTTCTCGATGGAAACCCATAACTCATAAGATTAGCTTAATGTTATTTACTTTTTAAGACTAATGCTTAGCTTTAGTGGAAACGTTAGAGCTTGTGTCTTGTTCATTACCGAACTCAAAAAGCTAACAAAGAAATAGCACAAACAAGCAAGGCCTCAGGAGATATACCAAACTACACATGTCTATGCGTCCAACTCACACACACAACTTTGTTGTTAATAAAACTAATTAATAAAAATACTTGCTCGAGTTGCTTGGCCGTCTAAAACACACAAAAAAAAGTTGTTCTACATAAATTACATAATTTTTTATGCCCTTTATGTTTTATATCGAGTTTGACGTCTAAAACTGGTGTTTTATAAGCTTTAATCTAAGACCAGCTCTAGATTGTATTAGGGATATATATCCCACATCCGGTATTTAATGAGACATTAAATAATATATAAAGGGTTATGGTCAATCCACTTAGTACCAATTGGTTTTAAGTTGGAAGCCCATAATAAATCCGAATCTAACAGATTGTTGTATATAAAGAGATATTGATTAATATCTTCACAAATCCTCTCATGTTGATATGTGCAACCAAATAATCTGATCACATTTGGTTCTTGACACCATTATATATGGAAGGTTGTAATAGATTACACAATTGTCATTTCTTATAATCAGCTGGTGGCTGACGAGTAGAGCATCTCCAAACATAGTACAACTCTTAAATCAACTTGGTTATATACACTAGATTGAGCAATCTAGAGATTTGTATGATATCTGCTAATTAATTGATGGGAATGATTTGAATTTGACTTCTATATCTTTTTGAGCCTAATGCGAAATTCTTCGTCGGATTCATAGTAGCCTAACAATTAGGACTAAAAGCCAATGACACAGACGATTCAGAGCCCTGCAAATAATTATTTGTTCCCCTTAGTGAAAGATTTATACAATAAAACAAAAACCAAGACAACTTGAACCAAGCGTTAGTGTTTAGCTTTCTCAAAAAAAAAAAAAAAAACTTTTGTGTTTAGTTTAAAAAGAGAAAAAAAAGTAAATGAAAAAAAATGGTTTATCTTCTGCAATACCAATATAAAATGGGGGTTTGCATGAAGGGACTAATAACATCAAAGCAAACCTTAAACAAGAAAGAGTGAGAGAGAGAGAGACAAGTGAAGAATGGTGTTCATCAAAGTTCATCAACTTGCTTTTCTATTTGGTCTCTTGGGTAATTAATTCCCTTTATTTTTTTATATTTCAAAATACCATAACTAAAATCAACTATAAAAGTGACATATTATATATTCTCAATAGAGTACACATGCATAAAGATATATATGTATAACCCTTTTGCTTATATGAACATACATATACACAAAACTCATATGTAACACTAATCTTGAGGATGGCTTTGGCTTTCAGGCAACATTGTGTCTTTCGGGGTTTTCTTGTCTCCAGTGTAAGACATGTACATTTGAAGTATCTAGTTTTTATAATCTATAGAAAAATTGCTTATAAATATATTTGATTATGTTTATGTATCTAAATAATCATAGGCCAACGTTCTATGGGATATACAAGAAGAAATCATCAAAAGGGTTTCAGTCGATACCATACATATGTGCACTTGCTAGTGCAACTCTTCTTCTCTTCTACGGAATAATGAAAACACATGCTTATCTCATCATTAGCATCAACACCTTTGGATGCTTCATCGAGATCTCCTACTTGTTTCTCTATATCATTTACGCACCAAGAGAGGCCAGGGTTTGTAAATCATATATACACGTTGGTGGGACTAATGTTTGATTTGTGATATTATCTATACCTAACCTAACTAATGTGGATGTACCGTGGCAGATATTCACGTTGAAGTTGATATTGATATGCAACATAGGTGGACTTGGTCTCTTGATTCTTCTCGTTGATCTTTGTGTTCCAAAACAACACCGAGTCTCAACCGTTGGATGGGCTTGTGCTGCTTACAGTCTCGCCGTCTTTGCTTCTCCCTTGAGCGTTATGGTGATCCATCTTCAAACATCTTGCCGTTTTTATTGTGATTTGGAAATTGAAAAACCCGACGTGTAACGTGTTGCATGTTTGTAGAGGAAGGTGATAAGGACAAAGAGTGTGGAATACATGCCGTTTCTTCTCTCCTTGTCTCTCACTCTTAACGCCGTCATGTGGTTCTTTTATGGACTTCTTATCAAGGACAAGTTCATTGCTGTAAATATATATAACTCATTATATTTACATTTTTAATTTATTTTAACATTAGTATGTAGTATGTACTAATTATACACTATTGTTTTGTCTTCAGATGCCAAACATTCTTGGATTTTTATTCGGTATAGCTCAGATGATACTATACATGATGTATCACAATTCAAGGCAAACAGATTTGCCAAAACTCACATCTACAGAGAACCAACCAACAAATGAATCCAATCTGAATGAAGTTGCGATCGTGGCCGTTGGATTGTCAGATGCTCGAGCAGAAAATGTTGAAGGATCGGTGAGGCCTATGAAGACTCCAAACTCAAGCACGGCTTAGAGGGACAAACATGCATGGCGAATATGTATGAGAAGACAACTTTATCTTATGTGGAAAAATAAACTTTAGATCTCTATGCTTAGTTCGTTTGAGTTGGTCTAACCAAACCAATGTTCTATCATTTTGATCATAACTTAACCTTGATAAATGACAATCTCCATTGAAGTATCACTTTAAATACTGTTCTCTCTGTTTAAATAATAGTTTTCTCAACATTTTGCATATATTAAAAAGAGATCAAAATTTACTTCATTCAGCAATAGCTATTACGGTTAGTGTTAATTTTGAGAAAAACAATACATTTAGTTATTTAAAATTTATCATTCAAATTAAATTTTTGAAAAATATTTACTTTTTAGAAACTAAAAAATAATGTGGGTGATTGGTTGGGTTTTAAGTAGAGACTTTAGCTTTAATTTTTACCTACAACCATATAAATCACCAATCATGCTTTAAGTAGTTTTTAAAGCTAAAATCAAAAAAATAAAAAAGTGACTGTAAAAACCTTATTTTCTAAAGCAAAAATATATTGCTATAGGAATATATTTCCTTTTTATATTTTTTTTCTATTTAATTTTTACAGCTAAGTTAGTTAGAGCTACATCAAAAAATTATACAGACTAAATTCTACGATAAAATTTCTACAGCTACACTCGAACCAATATATTCTCTCCATTTCATGTTTGCGTTTGGTATACCAATATCTTACTTCATTGTCTACATATACACGTGTAGATAGTTTGCAGGTGCCGTGATGGTCTGACTAACCCATCAAGAACATAAAAATATCTACATGATTGGTCAGACCTAATGATGATCGCATCTAGATGATCTGATGATCGCATCTAGATGATCGGTCAGACCTAATGATGATCGCATCTAGATGATCGGTCAGACCTAATGATGATCGCATGTTGATTGCGTTGTTCCCTTAGTACATTATAGTTGATGGGGCCAAACAAAGAACACAGCTGTGATCAGAAAGCAAAAAAACGTGAGCCCAAGTCTGCTAAATCAAATACATTATCAAACATGATTCAATAGAAATCTGTATGTATCTTTTAAATAAACATATATAAAAAAGATTTCAAATCAGATTAGAAAAATACATAAACCACATGTGTAATATTGCAAACTTTATGATACGATTTTAAAATAGATTACAAATCTCAATGTCACAAACTCAAGTCTTACAAGTCAACAACAACAACGAACACAACTCTGTTTTGTTTATTTCTTATTCATTACACACATAACCACTTTTAACCACTCCCACCCGCCAATCTTCCTGCAGTTACAACATACAATTTAAAAGATGAGAGGATGATAATAAGCTTCTCTACCTAACTTTACAAAACTCATCTATGGAGTTGATCAAACCATGGTGTCAAAGCCATGTCACAACTTGATCGATACATTCATCTCATTAGAGTTCTACTTCTCGTTTTGACCACAGCCATTCATATTATAAAACCAGGAAAAGGTTACAGAGAAAGCTTACAGAAAGGAAAGATCTTCCAAAGCTGGTTGTCTCCTTTGTTCCAGTCCCAGAGGACAATAGTTGTGCCATCACGAACACCACCAGATTTGCTGTCACCATGAAACGCATCAACGTTTAACCCCACATTGTTCACCATCCTTATGGTTCGATACCCGTCACCCAAATCCTTGCTCTCAGTCCATAGCACAGACTCATCGAGAGTATCGGGATCATATCTGACTAGATCCACCTGCAAACACCACCAATAATATAAGCAACATTGACAAAAGAGACTCTCCTCCAAGTAAAGAAAGAGAGAAAGGCAAGGCTTACGGGTTGTGTAGCTCCCACAGAATGCTTCATGGCTTCACCAGTGGCCTTGTTTACCAAAGCAAAACAAGGATGACCCTCTGCGTCCTTCACACGAGTGCTGTACTTCTCGTCTTTGTACCAGTGCTGCACAATGGAAACCATTAACACTAAACTAATGCTACTGTACCAGAGAAGATGATGTGTAAAACATGTTTCTAATCAACAAGATTCAATCTAAAAGAACTGAAATTCAGACAAGAGACATGATGTAATAATACATGAACTCCATCAGATCGATTAACAAGATTCAATCTTACAAGAACTGAAACTGTTACAATCACATATTCAGACAAGAGACATGTTGTAATTATACATGAGCTTCATCAGATGAATTAACAAGATTCAATATTACAAGAACTGAAATTGTTACAATAACATGTTCTGTTCTGTAAAACCTCTGTTTCTAATCAACAAGATGTTAAGTAAAACCTCTGTATTTAATCAACAAAGATTCAATCTTACAAGAACTGAAACTATTACAATAGCATGTTCAGACAAGGGAGCAAAACAGAAAAAAAAAAACATAAAAATTTAGATCTTTGTGAGAGATGTAATAATAATACCTGAGCTTCATCAGAAGGATCGGCTGGGGCGAGAATGACCTTACCGTCTCTGATCGTCAGATAATAGTTAGGCTCTGCTTTAGAATACACCTTCACCGTTCGCCTCCCCGCGAGTCCAGCGAGGTTATCAGGAAGACGGTTCTCATCATCATCTGGGAGGTGGTGGAAACCAGAAGGCATGTCTGTCTGATGTGAGCTATGGTGAGACACGTGCACCACGCCTCCGGTGCCGTCTCCATAGCTTTCAAGTGATGAATTATGCGGCGAGTAAGCTCCGTAACGGTGGTGGTCTGGTGGGTATGGTTCCTCGGAAGTGTGGTGAGCGACATGGCTCACGTGACCGAACTGAGGCGGTGGTGGTGACGGAGCTTCGAAGTAAGGCTCTGATGATCGGTAAGGTGGAGGAGGAGGCGCGTAGGGGTTGTATTGAGGCTCTGATCGGTAAGGTGGAGGAGGAGCGTAGGGATCGAAATGAGGATGTGGTTGGTGAAGACCAGGGGGTGGAGGAGGAGCGTCGGAGAAGTTGTTGTGTGGAGGTGGTGGTGCGCCGAAGGATTGGCGATCATCTTCGTTGTCGTCGTCGCGTTGGTGTTGGTGATGGTGGTGGTGGTGTGAGTGGCCGAAGGGAGGATCCATTAGAGTTTTGTTGGTTTTTTGTAATAAGTTGAGGATGATTAGTAGGAGGAAGAGGATGATTTTGACTTAAAAAGACATGTGAAGAAGACAGAATCAAAGCCACCTGTTCTGTAAAATAAAAAATCTAGATTACTTTTCTTTTTTGCTCAAGTATTTTTTTATTTTCTATAACGCAGTTTTTTTCTTTATTAATGGTATGAAATCTTCTTTTTGATTTTTTTTCTTTTATTAATTGTACAAAATCTTCTTTGATTTTTTTTTTCTTTTATTAACTATGTGGATTGCCCGCATATGTGGGCATAATTTTTTTATAAAATAACTTATCAATATATACATTACTAATTTAAAAACTATAAAGATAAAATATTATTTATATATTTTATTTGATTTTTAATGTAAAAATTCTTATGTATACTATATTCATTATTAATAAATTAATTTTAGAATTCACTCAATTATATAAAATTAATAATTTTACTTGATTAGTATTTAGTTATGTGTTTTCTATTTTTAATTTTATCTTTTTATTAAAAGTTTTTTTGGATAACAACACAATATATATATATATATATATATATCAAAATTAACTTTTTATTTTAAATAATTTTTAGATTTTGGATAATTCTTATTATTATTAATTTTAATCATTTATCTGATAAAAATAATTTTATTTTTAAATAATTTATATATTTTATTTATTAAGGACATAAATGATATTAACCACTCTAACTTTTAATATTTTATTTTTATTTTTGAATCATTTATATATTTTATTTATTAAAAACATAAATGATAGTAACCACCTCTATTACAAAAAATCACTTCTCAAATAATAGTATAAATTGTAAAAAGTCTTCTTTTTTGTAACAAAAAGATTATATCAGATTCAAAACATAATTATCTGAACAATGGTGATTCAAAAAACTAATTACCTAAACAATAATAATGCTAGTATTTTCCTTACGGTTTGGTAAAAGATGGTTAGTATAAATACCTAAACAATGTTTAATTTTTGGTTCTTTGATTTTTTTCAGTCTAGTTCTTTCTTTCAGTTAGGTAAAAGATGGTTAATATAATTACCTAAACAATGTTTGATTTTTGTTTCTTCACTTTTTCAGTCTAGTTCTTTCTTTCTTTCAAAGAGGCAGGGAAAGGATTTCTTTAGTTCATTCAGTCTAGTTCTTTCTTTCTTTTCAAATTTAGATGCAAAACAGTTTTTTTTGTCTTAAATATAATTCAACATTTAGTTTTCAAAAATGGTTCATACCATACAATTACGGTCATTGGCTACAGTAAACACATGTCTTCTCGTAGCGTTGATTGTTGTTGTTGTTGATGTTTGAATAGGTTATGAACTTATTATGATAGAGAAAGAAAAAACGAGTTGCAACCAATAATCTTATAAGAGTTCATCAAAGTTTTCTTATAAAGATGAAAGCTAAGCAAAACAAACCGGTCATAGATATTTTTCCTTGGATATTCAAGGGTTGGGACAAAGTTAACGAGAACTATAGAGTAGTGATGATGTTCTTTAAGCCTGACTATTGTGGCAAGATTCCTCAGGAGTTCGCCTCCTTACTATGTGAAAGAGAGACTAAAGTCTGGAGTGTGTGAATGGGTCCATCTACTGGTCAGATGGATTTATTTTTATAAGACTTAGAAGATGTTTCGATCCACACACACAAGAGTTCTTTAATGTCCAGACACTGTTTTTATTCTGCGTGTTAGGGTAGGTAGCGAACCTTGAAGACCATATAGTCATAGCCACAATCAATGTTAGGAATCCTTATTTAAAGTTCACATATGGAGCATGGATATACTGCACGAGGAAAAAAACATGGGGGCCATCATTAATCATCTTTGGTCACTAGTGACAGTGGTGCATGATGCATCCGTTCATGCCATAGACAGGCTTTTTTCTTCTTCTTCTTTTTC
This sequence comes from Moricandia arvensis, assembly GCA_905132765.1. Taxonomy (NCBI): domain Eukaryota; kingdom Viridiplantae; phylum Streptophyta; class Magnoliopsida; order Brassicales; family Brassicaceae; genus Moricandia; species Moricandia arvensis. Next base: position 60,689 of record CAJHQP010001860.1, read on the forward strand.
TGTCGACTCGCCGCTTCTAAACACGAGAATTTATCTTTGATGACAAAAGAAGAGATTGCAAAATACTATTTACATATTTCTCAATTATTCAACTGAAAGGTTAAGATGAGATTAACATTTTAATAACAGTGTTACATAGCAAGCTAGCAACTTATGAATTCACAATACTTTAAAAGAATTTTCAAGAAACATGAAAGTAGAATAGGAAATAGTACAGTAAGTAAATATCTATACAACGATGACATCAAATAGTATGGTTCTTTCAAAGTATTTTTACTTTGATTCCTGTCTGAAAGAAACATACTACTCGTTATGTCACCGAGGGAAGCCCGAATATATATGTGATTGGAAACTTTGCTGCTACAAGTGAATAATTAAATCTTCTCAAACCTAAAACAAAAAATCTACATCATATTTTTTACAGCTACATAAAAAATCTATAATATTAATCCCACATCAAAATGTATAAGCTACAATTCATTTCAATTAAATTTATTATGTTAAACTAATACCCTTTTTTCCAAACACAATTCACTTGTATTTTGTGGTGTAAACTGGATATATGCGTTAGAATAATATTTTTTTAGAATAATCAAATTATGTTAATGTATGTAGCAACCAACAACATATGTATATATATATATATACATATACATACTTAAATAAAGAGTTATTTACTTTTGCAACATTAATAGTTTTTGTTGCAAAACATGCTAAATTTCCTATTATTAAACCACATGGGGTTTGATTGGCTGAAGTTTTGTGATTTTAACTTTTTGCTGTATATTTTTTACTATAAATAGAAGATTTTTTGGTGTGCTGTATACTAAAGTACTGTTTTTATGCTGTGGGAAAAATCCTGTTCGGGAACGCGCTAGGCACTACGCGTGCGGCCAGCCACCGCCTAGCGAGTTGAGAGAAAATTGGAGATAAATCGAAGATTAATCGGGGATTAATTTTATAAATTTTTAGTACATATATTATTGTTTGCTTAAGAAGGCAGAGTGGTGTAGTGGTATGCGCTTGCTTTATTACAGCTGGAAGTCGTAGGTTCGAAAGACAATGAATATTTTTAGTATTATATTTATTTGTTTTGTCTCTAATGAGCACTAAAAGACTGTTTTATCCCCATCTTGTTCTTCAACCTGTAGATTTGAAAATCTGTATTTTCCTCTCTGACATTTTTTTTACGATAATGACATGTTTTAACTTGTTTTCTTTAGGTTTCACTCGTTAATTCATATCTTGAACTCAGCATATGACTTTTGAACCAAAATATAAAAGTTTTCTGCAATTCAATCAACAAGGTTTCTTTAATAACTCGCCGACTTTTGCAATAAAGCGGTTAACTTGGACTTAACTCGCTTGTCTGAGTTATACTTCCGAACAGTCTCAACTCGCCGCGGCGTGCCTCCGGTTTACGCAAACTCGGCCGCGAACTCGGTAACTCGCCCGAGTTTTAGAACAAGGGGGAAAATCAGTGTTTACAGCAAAAAAAAAAAAAAGAAACTGAGCTGTGAGTTTAAAGAAACAAAACAAATCTTGATTATTAAATTTTGAGGCTGTAGAAATATTTTTGGCTGTCCACAGTAACCAAAACACTAATAACCAATCAACCTCATGAACGTAAGTTTTATTTTATCTGGATTTCGTATGTAATTTCTATCTAAGTAATTTACAAGTTAAATTATGGATATAGTAAAGAAATAAAGTTTGAAAAGTAAAGAAATAAATAAATATTACTCTTTCGTTTTTAATAATACAAGCTAAAATACAGTAGTTCTCTTTATATTTAGACCGGGACTCTGTGCGCTTTCATTTATTGGTTCCTCAAAGCGACGACGCCATTTCTCACACGCCTTCACTTCAATCTCACCTCAACGACGCTCACGCCTCAAATTCCCTCCTCCTCCGTCTCCTACCTTCAGATCTCTCACTGGGTAAAGCTCTTCCTTCTTCCTTTTTTCGCTGTTCGATCGCTTTCTAGGGTTTTGCTGTTCGATCGCTTTCTAGGGTTTTGCTGTGACACTCCTCTCGATCTGGGCTAAATCAACTCTCGTGGGTTGCATTTTCCTGTGGAAAGTCGTCGACTTTCCTCGTTTTTCTCGCTCTGTTCACTTAATTACGAACCAAAGATGATAGCTTTTTTGTCGGAAATTGCTAGAGGTGAGCATGATGTCATCTAATTTTCAGTTTGGATGTTCAGTGATGCAGGGTTTTCTTACATGATGTGTGGTTTCTGGTGTAATAACAAGTAAACGATGTCGTCTTCTTCTTCACATAATATTGAGTTGGAGGCAGCTAAGTTTCTGCACAAGCTCATTCAAGATTCCAAAGATGAACCTTCAAAGCTAGCCACAAAACTCTATGTGGTGTGTGTCTGTGTGGCTTAACCTCGCGTATGCTTTAGCTTTTTAATCCTTTGTTTTAACTTTGTTTATTCTTTTGGGTTCTTCAGATATTGCAGCACATGAAAACCAGCGGGAAGGAAAACTCAATGCCGTATCAAGTCATATCAAGGTATTGTTTTGCACTAGTCTTGGTGATAAGGCACTACTTGTGGTGATTGGGAGGTGGTTACATACTTCTGGTATATATTACTAGCCGAGACTTTAAACTTTGGTGGTTTTCTCATTTACAAAGCCTGCCTCGATTTAATTGCAAAAGTTTCCAAATGCTGCTGGGTTTAGTACCTAAACTTTCATGAAACTCGTAGTTTTACTTGCAATGTGACAAATAATTATTCAGAGTTAAAGCTGTGTTTCATGCTTTTGAAAATGATAACTCTTGTTCATTGTTTTCACTTTACTTCATCTGATATTTTCTTTCCAAATCTCCTAGGGCCATGGAGACTGTCGTCAATCAACATGGTCTTGACATTGAAGCTTTGACGTCCCAACGTCTTCCTAATGCTGGTGTTAGTACCCAAATGGAAGATTCTGGATCTGCACATATGGCTGGTATATCCATTTTTAACCTTTTGAAGTTTTTTAAATTGTGAAAGTCATTGTGCTTGTCTTATTTTTATGTTAAATTTTCATTCAGGGTCTTCTCAAGTTGTTGGAGCTAGCAATGAGTCCAAAGCAAATCTAGTTGAAAATGAGATGTCAAAATATGATGCATTCACTTCTGGTAGGCAGCTTGGTGGATCAACCAGTGCATCACAAGCCGCTTACCAAGTGCATGGAACTCGAAGTAATAGATCCTTCGATCATGAGAGTCCATCCAGCTTGGATTCTAAGCCGGGAAATGCACAGTCTCACGATAGGAGTGAGACAATGAATCAAAGAGATGTCAAGTCAATTGCAAAGAGAAAGAGGGGTGAATCATCGTTTTCGTGGGATCAGAATATGGATAATTCTCAACAATTTGATACTCATGGGACAGTTGATGACCAGACTAGGAAAATGAGCAAAGTAGAAATGCCGGCTACAGGTAGGAGTGATTCCTTGTAGAATGGAGAATCTTTTTAAATCAAGAAAAATTACAACACAACGTTTTTGTGTATAATTTCTAAGTTCAGAATAGCAGCATTGCAACCTACTATTCTATTATTTGTGCATGCCGTTAACTGCTAACTCGTTAGTTTAATTGTATACTTTTTTTTCTCACGAAACCCCAGGTGACGCTGAGAATTTGCATGTCGGGTTGTCATCAGATGCATACACGACTCCTCAGGTACATACCTTTACACTATAAGTTTATTGGCTTCTTTTGGTTCTGTTACATGTTATATTCATAGCGTTTTACTTGTTGAAATCATATGGTACGACTTTGCACTAATCTTGTTCGATGCACTAAACATCTTTGAAATTTGAATAAGGAGAAGCAGTGGTGCCACATGATGACTTATTTGCGGAAGTATTTGTCCCTCTTATATGGATCTTATCTGTTTTTTTTCCCTTTATTTTCATTGATTTTAATATGAAGAAATTTAATGAATTTCTATTGGCCATTCTTTTCTGAAAGTATCTGTCAAAACCTCCCATTTGGTGAGGTTTTGAATCGTACATACATATAGACTAACCAAGTATATAGTTCTACAAAAGTTCTACTCTTTTACTTCTGCCGAAGCCTAATCTGCCCTAGTTAATAATAATGCCCTCTTAACGCGGTTTGTTTATTTTAATGGCAGGGTGGATGGCAAAACAGTGAAGTCACAGCAATCAGGCCTCCGGCTCATAGGGATACTGGAAAATCTGTCGCAGCTGAGGATTTTCCACCATCAGGTCAACTTTTTAAAGAGCAACAATTGAAGCAGCTCAGAGCCCAGTGCCTTGTGTTCTTAGCTCTCAGGTAATTTTAATCTCCTAACCTCTTGTTTTACTCAGTTTCGTGCAATTGTTACTCTGAAAAGCTCTGACTGATTTCATTCTCTTAGAAATGGATTGATGCCAAAGAAACTGCACATTGATATCGCCCTTGGAAATGTCTTCCCCAAAGATGGTAATTATTTGCTTTCCCTTAGGTTATTTGCTTAGTTATTTTCGATATGCGTTCACTTGGATTGTAATTATCCTGCAATACAGATGGTTTCCGCAGAGAAATCTTGGATCAGAAAGGAAGAACACATTCTCTTAGTGAATCTGGTAGCATTGTCGAAGTCTCAGCTCCATCAGCAAGAATGGATAATCCTACCGGAAGATTGCCTGAAATGGACTTCTCATCAAAAGAAACAGTGATGCCACGATTGGAGGAGAAAATCTCAAATGCTATATTTCCTGATGGACAAAAGCTACTTCTGCAATCTAACACTCCAGACGCTCCAGCGCAAAACCAGGTTTCTGGTAGTCATTCTGAGCTGGCTTCTTCTTCAGGCGGTGTAACTAAACACGCACCAGTAGAGATGGTGGGGTGGGCCGGCACTATTAACCGTCATGACACCTCAACTTTCACTTTTGAATCTGACGAATTATGTGCTCCAGGTCAGTGGACTACCTTAGATGAGCGAATTGTTGATGATAGGACTGTTTCTTTCGAGTAGAAAAGTTTGTATTAATGTGGTTGATAATTTTCTTACATGGATGTATGGTACGTTGCAGATCAAGATGAAGGTAGCATGCAACCGCCGCCTAAGTACACCATGTCTCAGAAGTGGATTATGGATCGACAGAATAAGAGACTTTTGGCTGATCGGAGTTGGGGTCTTAAACAGCAGAAAGCAGACCAGGCAATTGGTGCACGGTTCAATGAGTTGAAGGTCTCTCCCTTGCCCTTTCGACTCTTATTTCTTACTAGTGCTTATGTTTTCCGTGTTCAACTTTATGCATTATGCGTGTTGTTTATGGTGGTTTCTCTATTCTTTTTCTTGTGATTGGAAGATCTGTAGCCATATTTAAATTTCTATTTCTGTATATGGATTGGCATGGTATTGTGATCCGGTGAATTCTTGACCATGTAAAATTTTGCTTGGTGTGCATTTGCTTCTCAATTTCATATTTGAAGTAACTGCTTGGATTATTTGTTTTGGACTTGGGCTTTTTTACGAAACTGCCTTCAGATTTGGAGTAAACTAGTTATACTTCTGTCATTACTTTATTTGGTTCTCGCAAATATTTTTTGGATATAGACTACTAATGTTCATCTCTTAATACGCAGGAATCTGTTACTTCGTCGGAGGATATATCTACCAAGACCAAGAGTGTAATAGAACTGAAAAAGCTTCAGCTGTTGAATCTGCAACGTCGTTTGAGAAGGTAACTGTTTGTAATTTGGTTAAAAAAATTATAAGACTGTTTCTCTCATTCGAATTATGTTTCACCTTCTTTTAATGCCTATCCCAATATCTCGACCTTACAAGACATTCAACTAGCTATTCTGTAATTGCTAGACGAGAGGGCAAAGTTATATTAATCTGTATATGTGAGTATATGTTCAACTTGTCATATCACTTCTCATTTGCTAGTGCTTTGTTAATTTGTTGCAGTGAGTTTCTTCACAACTTCTTCAAACCTATTTCAACTGATGTTGAGAACCTAAAGTCATATAAGAAACATAAGCATGGCCGGCGGATTAGACAGCTTGAGAAGTATGAGCAGAAGATGAAGGAAGAGCGACAGAGGAGAATTCGTGAGAGGCAGAAGGAGTTCTTTGGGGAGATAGAAGTTCACAAGTACGTGCAAGAAGTTTTCCATCTTAAGCCATATTCTTCTCTTGACCTGTTTTGTGAGCCTAATAGAACATTAGTGTATTGAGTTTTAACTGTTTCTTAAACTTCAAATTTTTGAACCTTGTTTTAGGGAAAGGCTAGATGATTTATCCAAAGCTAGGAGAGAAAGGTGGAAAGGCTTCAATAGATATGTAAAGGAGTTTCACAAAAGAAAGGAACGTTTTCATCGTGAGAAGATCGACAAAATTCAACGGGAGAAGATTAATTTGTTAAAGATTAACGATGTGGAGGGTTATCTTCGTATGGTGCAGGTTTGATCTCTGAACTAACTTTTGAAGTTTTAGGGTTATGTCGCTTCTTCTTGGCTGTGAAATAAGGTCGATTGGTTAATATATAGGATGCAAAGTCAGATCGAGTAATGCAACTACTCAAAGAGACAGAGAAGTACCTTCAAAAGCTTGGATCCAAGTTAAAGGAGGCAAAATCTTTGGCCAGTCGATTTGAGAATGAGGCAGATGAGGCACCTGTTGAGGATAAAACTTTGGTTGAAAATGATGATGAGAGTGACCAGGCAAAGGCAAGTCATCGTTCCTAACTTCTAAGATTTCATTTTCTTTGAGCCTTCCTTCATCGTTTCTGATGTGTTTAGTTGTTACCATCTGTATTCTAAACAGCACTACCTGGAAAGCAATGAAAAATACTACTTGATGGCTCACAGGTAATATTACTTCTTCCTATAATTACTGCCAAACAGCCTCCAAAATGAACAACTGTCTTTTTTTTGCTTCTAGTTCAATAATACTGGGATTGTCATTTTTTGCCTTCACTTTTTATCCAAAATGGTGGTTTTGTTGTTTGTAAACTAGAGTTTTGTTGTTTTTACAGCATAAAAGAAAATATTAACGAGCAGCCAGCTTCCCTAAAGGGTGGAAAATTAAGAGAGTAAGTGGACCGTACCCTCTTCTTTTACATTTGAGCACCTTCTAGTTCTTACAAGTATGTCGTGGGTTGCTGAAAACTACAAAATCGGCCTTCTTAGGTACCAAATGAATGGCCTAAGGTGGCTTCTTTCCCTGTACAACAATCATTTAAATGGCATTCTAGCTGATGAGATGGGTCTCGGGAAAACTGTTCAGGTATTTCATGGCACCCATTTGCATTTGGTACATGTTTTTACATGATATATTTGTTTTGAATTGGTTACAAGATGCATTTGTTGCATAAGTTATAATTTATTTCTTCTTCTTTTGTCAGGTTATTTCGTTGATTTGCTATCTGATGGACACAAAAAATGATAGAGGTCCCTTCTTGGTGGTTGTACCATCCTCTGTGCTGCCTGGCTGGGTCTCAGAAATTAACTTTTGGGCCCCTACAATTCAGAAAATTGTCTATTGTGGCCCTCCGGAGGAGAGGCGCAAGCTCTTCAAGTACTGAGGAGAATATTTTAATTACTGTTGTTCTTTATGTCTAAGATTTTAAGGTTCATTATAATTGTTTTTAACTGCAGGGAGCAAATTGTTCATCAGAAGTTCAATGTGCTTCTGACAACATATGAATATCTAATGAACAAGCACGATAGGCCTAAATTAAGCAAGATCCTTTGGCATTACATTATTATTGACGAAGGACATCGCATAAAGAATGCATCTTGTAAGTTAAATGCGGACCTGAAACACTACAATAGTTCCCATCGACTCCTGTTAACTGGGACGCCATTGCAGGTAAATTTTTCATTCGTTCTCCTGCTAACCTTTATTTTTCCCCATGTTCTTGATTTACTATCTTTTTGTTGCCATTGCTCATCATTTTAGTATTTAATATCTCTTGTAGAACAACCTGGAAGAGTTGTGGGCTCTGCTTAATTTCTTGTTGCCTAATATATTCAACTCGTCAGAAGACTTTTCACAGTGGTTTAACAAACCATTTCAAAGTAATGGAGATAATTCTGCTGAAGAGGTAGCATTGACTGTCTTCTTATTCAGATAACAACGGGTATACTAGTCTTAAGACATCGTGGTTTTAACTACAACCTTTTGATTGCCTTTTGACAGGCGTTGCTATCAGAAGAGGAGAATTTGCTGATTATCAATCGCCTTCACCAAGTTCTTCGACCATTTGTGTTGCGGCGGCTGAAACATAAGGTTGATAACATGATATGCACCATGCAACATTGTTCCTTTTCCCTTTATTTTTGTAGACTCCAACCATGTCGTTCTAGTATTGTTTTCATTATTTTAGTGATCGGGTAATAGTGCGCATAAAATGTTTGCGGTATTTATTTTATAAACTTTAATTTAACTGTATCATCTAATTTATTTTGTTAGGTGGAGAATGAACTTCCTGAAAAGATAGAGAGACTCATACGGTGCGAGGCTTCTGCATATCAGAAGCTGTTGATGAAGAGGGTTGAGGATAATCTGGGCTCGCTTGGAAACATGAAGGTGCTGTTTTGTGCTCTGCGTATTGTCATCTTTTCATAGAATTCGTTATTCCTTAGTTAGTTTTCTTTTTACAGTCGCGTGCAGTGCACAACTCAGTGATGGAGCTTCGGAATATTTGCAATCATCCATATCTCAGCCAACTTCATACAGAGGAGGTAATATTTCCAGAAAAATTTACATAAATGCAAAGAACTTCTGGTTAGGGAATTAAGGAAAGTTCTGATGAACGGTCTGCGTAAATCACTTTCTCTAGGTCAATAGCTTAATTCCTGAGCATTATCTGCCTCCGGTAATAAGACTGTGTGGGAAGCTTGAGATGTTGGACCGCCTCTTACCCAAACTCAAAGCAACAGACCATCGGGTAATGATTTCTTCACTATCATGTTGATGGAATGTTTTTTTTTTTTTAAATTCAAGTTGTATTACGAGATTTCATGTAATGTGCTAATGTACCTTCCAGTGCCCTGGCCTTTATAAGAAATTGATCACATGAATTTTATCTATACTTGATTTTTTGCATGAAGCATTGCTAGTTTTGAAAGTAAGCTTGGTACATTTCAGCTAGGATTTCTCCTTTACTTTATTGCTTTAACTATGCAGAATTCTATTTCTTGTGACAATGATGCCATGATTTGTTTCTCAGCTGCATGTCAACCCAAATTTGACTGCGGATGCATTTAAGTGTTCGTTACTTTTTCGCATGAATTCCCGCAGGTTCTCTTCTTTTCAACAATGACGAGGCTTCTTGATGTTATGGAGGATTACCTCACCTTCAAGGGATACAAATACCTTAGGTTAGATGGGCACACATCTGGGGGTGATCGTGGTGCTCTTATTGACGGATTTAACAAGTCTGATTCACCATATTTCATTTTTTTGTTGAGGTAACACATGATATTTGATGGCTCGCTTTTCTTAAAAAATCTCTATGCACTATCAGAATGATTCATGTTACATTCAAAATTACAAGTTGTAAGCGCTATCATTAAATTCTCTGCCGGTATAGTAAAGTAGCTTTAAACTCATAAGTATCTGGATATGATAACTGAATTTTTCATGGGAATTCAGCATACGGGCTGGTGGAGTAGGAGTCAATCTTCAGGCTGCTGATACCGTAATAATATTTGACACCGACTGGAATCCTCAGGTTAGACATAACAGTCCTTCATGTCAAGTTATAGTTTGCTGTGGACATCAGTGCGGATTTTAAAGAACTTATATTTAATGTTTCAGGTTGATCTACAAGCTCAAGCAAGGGCTCACAGGATTGGGCAGAAAAGAGATGTTCTAGTACTTCGTTTTGAAACGGTTAGTTTGCTCTTGTTTGCGAGGAATTTAAATTCCTGTAAAGATTCTGCTTCTTATTTTCTGTCATCTTTCTTAATCTACTGTTGTTTTCATGACTTAGTATGTAATCTTGGGACATTTTAATTTCTTCTTGCCGTGTACCCTTTCGACAGATACGTATCAAGTTAATAAAAATCGGCCGACTTATTTTCTTTCTTGTATCTTAAGGTCAATACTGTTGAGGAGCAAGTTAGAGCTTCAGCCGAACATAAGCTTGGAGTGGCTAACCAGAGTATAACTGCTGGCTTCTTCGACAATAACACAAGGTAAACCAAGATGCATCCATTTTTCCTTCAAGAGTACTAGCTACCAACTTTCTAATGTAATCACGTTGTCGTTTGTTAACAGCGCTGAAGATCGTAAGGAATATTTGGAATCCCTATTACGTGAGTCAAAGAAAGAGGAGGCTGCTCCAGTGTTGGACGATGATGCCTTAAATGATATTATAGCCCGAAGGTGACTGCTGGTTTATCATTTTTTTGTCAAATATTACCGGTGCATCTATTTTGGTTTCATTTGGTTTCTTAAATTGTGCACTATGATTACTACAAACAGGTTTATGAAATGTTTTTTTTTTACTTTCTGAATGTAAAGTAGTCTCTTCTATCCTTTTCCATAGAATCCATACTATGTATTTTCATGTGTTCTCTGTTAAATGGCTTGAGTTTCTTCTATTTTACTCTTAGATGCAAATCCATGCATTTCTTGTAGATCTGACATTTCTGTTGTCTTTCTAGGGAGTCAGAGATTGATATCTTTGAATCCATCGACAATCAAAGAAAAGAGGATGAGATGGTATGTTTGTCCTTAACAACTTTAATTTTGGTTTTCTCACTTGATTGAGGTTTTATGATATTATTATTATTTGCCATGGCCTTGCAGGAAACATGGAAGAGCTTGGTACAAGGGTCGGGGTCAAAAAGTTCTGCACCCATACCCCCTATCCCCTCTCGTCTTGTTACTGAGGATGACTTAAAACTGCTCTATGAAGCAATGAAAATGAATAATGTCCCGATGGTTGCAGTAGAATCAAATGTTAGCATGAAGCGGAAGGGTGGTTCGGTAGGCTTGGATACTCAGCAATATGGAAGAGGCAAACGTGCAAGAGAGGTTTGTTGAGTCTTTTTTTTTTTAACATTAATTGTCTACGTTACTATGATACTGCTGGTAGCACCTTTGCTTATAACTTTATATGTGCAAAATTGCAACTTCACAGGTTCGATCCTATGAAGAGCAATTGACAGAGGAGGAATTTGAAAAGATGTGTCAGACTGAGTCAGCCGATTCTCCCAGAGGCAAGGAAGAAGGAAGTGAGAAGAGCTTGCCAAATGATACATCAAATATTCTGGGTGGAATCACTGGTGAAATGAGTCTGGCAAATGATAAAGTTGATATTCTGACTGGAAGCACCGGTGAAAAGAGTTTGGCAAATGATAAAGTAGATAATCTGCCTGGAAGCACTAGTGACAGAATGCTCCCCACATCTACGGCATTGGCACCGACTCCACAATCCGTGGAACCTCTACAGAAACCACAGCAACCACTGAAGGAAGTAACAGAACCTGTAAAACGGGGCCGTGGCAGGCCAAAAAGAGCTGATAAAACACCAAATCAATTATCTGCATCAGTTCTAGGCAGGACACATGCAACAGGGGATGCTAGATCATCATCAGTTATTGGTTCCGATGTTGCCTCTGGAGGTCTTGCTTCCCCTGATTTATCTGTTCCGCCTGGTTTTCAACCAATTCCAGCTTCAAATACTCCCCCAATGCCAACGAGAGGCCGGGGCAGGGGAAGAGGCAGGGGACGTGGAGCAGGAAGAGGAAGGAGAGTGGAAAATATGCTGCATGGTGCTGACAGTTCCATAGGTACTCAGAGAACTAATGCCCGAGCATCTCTTTCTGGTGATCCTGTAGCGTCCAATTTAGTAACTCTTCCCGTCTCTTTGGTTGATATTGATGCAAAAGTCCCTAAGCCTATTACAGGAAGTAGTTCGAATCTTGAGTCGGGGCCTTCCATGCACTCTGATACTACTGCTGTGCAGCCCTCTCCTGCTGTCTCCCTACAAGAAAGTAGCCTGCAGTGCATTAGAAACAAACCAGATATAGCAGCAGATCTAGATGCACCGCCTGGTTTTGGTTCTGGATCACATGTTCAGCCGCTAAACGTATCGGAGGATACCTTGGTAAATAAGTCAGCTGCTATAAAGAACAAGCCTGCTGTTCCAGATGTAAGAACTAACCAGGGATCAGGAGTTCCAAAACAGGCAGTTAATATACCAAGCGCTACTAGCTCTACTGCTTTAGGTATATAACTAGCACGTCGCTTATTTGTTTTCACATACATGCATCCGAAGATATTATTCACAAGAATCTTAACAGCATCAATTTTTTTTTTGGCAGGCCCAGCTCAAAGTCAAACAACTGCACCTTTAAATGTTAATCAGCCACTGAGTTCCCACCTTGTTGGTTCTACAGTTGAAGGTACAAATATTTGAAGCATCAAAACTTACTTGACCTGCTTTGGTTTCTCAATTTAACCGTTACATACTGGTTATGCACTGTCATCTTTGCAGCTCAAGGCCCCAATGTTCTTTCTCCTCCTGTACCCATGCCTGTTAAGAGGCAAGGTCGGAAGACGCCAAACAGAGGAGAAACTCCTAGACGGCGAGGAAGGAGACATGTTCAAGCTTCACCTGCTGCTGATGGCTCCTCTGCACGGAGTACAATACCAACACCACAAATGGAGGTTAAGGCTGGTGATTCATCAGGATCCAAAATTACATCAGTTGGAAACAAGTGTGATGTTGTTGTCCAAGAACAACCTTATTTCAACCCGTCAGTTGCACACTCGGCTGCTGGTACAAGTCAGGAAAAAAGAAAAGAAATATCAGGTATTGCTGGTACCGGAAGGAAACAAACTACTGATGTGACTGATGTTGCTCGAGTCATGAAAGAGATATTTTCAGAGACTTCCGTGTTAAAGCACAAAGTTGCGGAGCCTTCTGAAACAACCGTAACAAATGAGCCAGATGGAAAACCTCTGGAATTGATGAATATGCACATAGCTAAGACCAGCAAGGCAGAGAATGTAATCCAACCTGCCGATCATAAATTGGGAGTAGAAACAATCAGTTCCAGTGTTTCAGTCGAAAAGCAAAAGTCAGAGTCTTCAGTCATGGTTGATAGGATCATTAAGCCTTCATCTGATATTCAGGCTTCTGTTTCTCACTCTGATGATATGACACCTCAAGGTACTGTGCCCGTTGACACAAAACGTCCTGTGGGTGGAGAGTTGGTTGAGAAGGAGCAGAAGGTAGCAACATCAACTGATCCAAACGTACAAATAGCAGCATCTGTTCCCAATGTTTCAGAAGAAAATAAATTTTCTGATTCTTCTATGCGGGTCCATGAAACTGTAAAACCTTCACCTGGATCTAAGTCTCCTGTTGATCAGTCTGATGATACTTCAGCTCAAGGCACTGTCCCTGTTGATTCTAAAAGCCCAACAGACGAGGATTTGCTTGAGAAAGAAAGTCAACTGCCGGAGCCTCAGAATGATGATTCTGTGCAACACTTACCAACTCCTAATGCTGATTTCTCTGAGGCTCCTAATAAACTGGCAGGGCAATCTAAATCACCTTCAGTTTCTCCTCGAGCAATGAAGATGACTGAAAATTTTGGACTGATATCCATGGATTCCTCGGAAACTGTTCCAGTTTCTTCTGGCTGTGTTGTTGAAGATTCGAAAACGCCTTCAGCATCCAATGAACATGGTTCTCCGAAGAAACCCGATTCACCTGAAATCCATAAATCTAGCTGTGCTGATTTGGACTGTCGCATTACCCCTACAAATTCCTCTGAAATTGGTGGTGGCAGCAACTTTTCTGGACCTATTACAGAGGTACTTGAAAACTTGAATGTTTCCATATCTGAAAAGGTTCTAGAGAACGAGCTTCAGACACCTAACTCCGATGATCTGAAGCGTGTCCTTGATCCTGAGGCAAAGGATGCCGTAAGTGTGATGTCTCAGTTGGGTGATACGGCCAGAAACACAAACCTGCATTTAAATCCTACTAATTCCAGTGATGCTGTTTCTTCCGAGAAGGCTGAAATTATTTCTGTTGGCCATGCTTCGAATTGTCCACCTAATACTTCAACTGAGGGAGCTCTTGCAGACCAGATTGTGACCGAAGAGACTTCTTATGATGTTAACAATCCCGGATCGTCACATTTTCCGATCAATGAGAAAAATCTGATCTCAGATGTTGCTCACCCTGGGTCTGGTGGTCCGATTGGATTGGTTACAAACAGAGATAGTGGCGCTGAGTTGTCTGTGGTTGTTGCGGATGCCGGAAATGACCTTGTCAAGATTCCTGGTGTTGAAGCGGATTCTTCTATGGTACAACTCTCTTCAGGAGATGTTTTACCTGATTCTATTGCATCCTTTGCAACTACAGAACCTCTGCCAACAGGGCAGCAAGAAACCAATCTATCTATTGAAGTTAAGGGTGAAGAAATCAATGGTGATAAAGAAGTTGAGGGTGAACAAATTACCTCCTTGATTCCAGTAGAACAGATGAATATGCAGCCCATGGTTGGGTCTCATGAACTTCAGACAATTTATGAGGAATCTCAAGGATCTCCAATGAAAATTGATGAAAGTTTACATGTGGATAGCAAATCTTTCGATATTACAAATCAGACGGATAAAGAGGTCGAGGCAAAAAGTAAAAATGGTGATAGTCCAGAAGATCAGGTTTGCAATGCTGGACCAAGTTCGGCTGCAATCCAATTGTCGACGCACACTGATGGAGTAAAGACCCACACTAGCAATAAGAACTCTGTATCACTTGTCCATGAAGATTATGGTAGTCCTCTATCTGATTCTGCTAATGCAGAACAAGATTCTGGAGAATCTGCTTCGGTTCTAGAAGTTGACAGTTGTAAACTTGGTGAAGCTAGTACCGCTGACACAGAGATGGTGGAGGCATCAGTTCAATTGCCTTTCTCTGCAGAACAAGTGGCAGGTATGCACGTGCATTGAATCAATGACATCTTGTTGCATGATTACTTTAGGGGCAAAAGAGAACCGTAAAAATATGTTTCAATTTATTTTTAGTAGGTACGGATTCCTCTCTGTCTCTACCAGTGATAGAGGGAGAAAAAGCCGAGAACCCATCGGACGAGAGAAGCATGGTTGATGGAGAAGCTAGCGGTATAAATGCTTCGGTTCAGCCAGAGGATTTGTGCATGAATCTAGTTGAAAATGAGGAGGCTGCACAGATGGGAAACGTTGGTGATGCAGGTGACCACTCTGAAGATAATATGGCCATTGGTGTCTTGGAGGAAAAAGAAGAATCAAAGAATCAACGAGAGCACTCGTCTTCAGCAATAAGTTCCGCAGAAGACACTAAGGCCGAGAACCCATCGGACGAGACACACATGATTGATGGTGAAGCTAGCCGTATAAATGTTTCGGTTCAGCCAGAGGATTTGTCCATGAATCTAGTTGGAACCGAGGAGCTTGCACAGATGGGAAAGGTTGATGATGCAAGTGACCATTCTGAAGATAATATGGCCATTGGTGTCTTGGAGGAAAAAGTAGAATCAAAGGATCAACAAGTTCATTCTCCTTCAGCAATATGTTCTGAAGAAGACACCAAAGCCGAGAACCCATCGGACGAGAGAAATATGATTGATGGTGAAGCTAGCGGTACAAATGTTTCGGTTCAGCCAGAGGATTTGTCCATGAATCTAGTTGAAACTGAGGAACCTGCGCAGATGGGAAAAGTTGGTGATGCAAGTGATCCTTCTGAAGATGATATGGCCATTGATGTCTTGGAGGAAAAAGAAAAATCAAAGGATCAACGAGAGCATTTGTCTTCAGCATTAAGTTCTGAGGAAGAGACTAAGGCCGAGAACCCATCGGACGAGAGAAACATGGTTGATGGAGAAGCCAGCGGTATAAATGCTTCGGTTCAGCCAGAGGATTTGTCCAGGAGTCTAGTTGAAACTGAGCAGCCTGCACAGATGGGAGAAGTTGCTGATGCAAGTGATCCTTCTGAAGATGATATGGCCATTGATGTCTTGGGGGAAAAAGAAGAATCAAAGGATCAACGAGAGCATTTGTCTTCAGCATTAAGTTCTGATGAAGAGACTAAGGCCGAGAACCCAACGGACGAGAGAAACATGGTTGATGGAGAAGCTAGCGGTACAAATGTTTCGGTTCAGCCAGAGGATGTGTCCATGAATCTAGTTGAAACTGAGGAGCCTGCACAGATGGGAGAAGTTGGTGATGCAAGTGACCATTCTGAAGATAATGTGGCCGTTAGTGTCTTGGGAGAAAAAGAAGAATCCAAGGATCAGCAAGAACATTTGTCTTCGACATTAAGTTCAGAGGAAGAGAACAGGGCTGAGAACCCACTGGAAGAGAAAAACATGATCGATGGTGAAGCCAGCGGTACAAATGTTTCGGTTCAGCAAGATAATTTGTCCAAGAATCTAGTTGAAACTGAGGAGCCCACACAGATTAGGGAAGTTGGTATTGCAAACGAGCAATCTGAAGATAATGTGGCCATTAGTGTCTTGGGGGAAAAAGAAGAATCAAAGGATCAACAAGAGCATTTGTCTTCAGCATTACGTTCTGATGAAGAGACTAAGGCTGAAAACCCACCGGACGAGGGAAACATGATTGATGGTGAAGCCAGTGATATAAATGCTTCGGTCCAGCCAGAGGATCTGTCCATGAATCTAGTTGAAACTGAGGAACCCACACAGATGGGAAAAGTTGGTGATGCATGTGACCAGTCTGAAGATAATGTGGCTATTGGTGACTTGGAGGAAAAAGAAGAATCAAAGGATCAGCAAGAGCAATTATCTTCAGCCTTAAGTTCAGAGGAAGATAACAAGGCTGAGAACCCATCGGACGATAGAGACATGATTGATGGTGAAGCCAGCGGTATAAATGTATTGGCTAAGTCCCCGAATCTAGATGAAACTGTGGAGGCCACACAGATGGAGGAAGTTGGTAATGCAAGTAACAGTTCTGAAGAGAATGCGACTCCCGGCGTCTTGGGGGAGAAAGAAGAATCAAAGGAGCAACAAGAGCATTTGTCTTCAGCAGTAAGTTCCGAGAAAGAGAATGAGGAAAGCTTGCCAACGGAGGATCCAGCAGTTGGTAGTTTAGAAGAACCGGAGCCCAAGTGCCCTGTCTCAGAATCTGAAACTAAAGGAGATGGTAAGAAATGTGTCGGAAGTAGCGAATCAGCTGACTTGGATTCAGAGGCACCGCCAGAGTCGGTAAACTCCATCTCTGCTGCTATTGAAGCAAGTTCTGAACCATCAAATTCATTGGTCTCCGAGGAGAGCAAATCAGAGGAGTTAAAAGACGTTGCAGACGTTTAGTTTTACTTCATCTGGATTAAGTGTAGAAGTATAATATCTGAAACCAGTATGTTAGCCGCTGATCGAGGTGCTTGTATTACCTAAGGAGCTTAGTTCCAAACTTCCAATGCATGTAAAAATCGGCATATTAACAACTTATAAATCTACCAATCCAGTCTACTTGCCTGCGTCTGCAAAATTTCCATTTAGAAACTGTATCAGGGGTTTTCTTCGAGAAGAGAGATATCTAGCTCGACGGTGATAAATTATGTGGCGTGATTGACTAAGAACTAGTGGTTCGATTTGCAAATTTTCTGCGCAAGCTCAAAATATGAATCTGCAAAGCTAGCAACAGAACTTTATGTGGTGTGTGGCTTACTTTGTTGTATACTGTAGTCTATTTGTGTTGATCTTGGTGCTTGTATCACCTAAACAACATAGTTCTAAACTGGCAGTGCATATAAAACGGTATATTAACAGCTTATAGTGTGTTGTCTGCAATCTAACTTCTTTATAAGGGTAGACTTGTGGACTTCAATAATATTGTTCACAGACTGGATGAAACAAAGCATCCTAGTTATAATTTTGCTCCAGGGAATGTTCATATCCGTTCTTCCGTTCCACCACTCACCTTGTATTTCAATGTTGAGGCGATAAGCACTTGCATTTGGAGTTTATATATAAAATGGGGACCAATCCAGGCTATTGCCAAGTAGAAGGATTAAGATCATGCCCACTGAAATAGAATCTTTTTTTTTTTGCTAAATCACTGAAATAGAATCTTTCTTCACAGATTTATTGTTAAAGTTTCAGAGGACAAGGAAAGTATATAAAAAAAAACATTGCCTGAATTAATAAAAATTGGTCCTGGAGACAGCAATGAAATCCATAATATATCTTACATTATGGAAGTTCACGTTATGGTTCAGCTAATGAAGCTATGAATGATTTGTGGGAATTATATAGTTTTTATAATGGTGTTGACTTCTAACTTAATAATTAATCCTTCATTCTCACAACACATGCATGAAACTTTACTTGATAGTAATTTCAACGATTATTCAATTTCTTTGAACAGAAAAAAAATGGAGTGTGAGCGTCAGCTTCACTATAAAGCACCTTGCCAAGTGCTTTCCTCAAACACAAATACTTCAAAGTAAACATAAATTCTAGAGCCAAGCCATGGCTAAGAATCAGCGGCTTGTAACCAATCGGTTAATATTTTCTCTTGTTTTGTTTTTGGCCGTCTTACTTTTTGTTGATGGTAAGAGAGACACTCGCAACAATGTTCATAATAATGGTCATAACAATGGCCACACGACGAGAAGAGGAAGATAGGAGGGTAAGCTGAAGATGAAGTTCTATCACAAGACCTGTCCTGAAGCCGAGGATATCGTGAATGAGATTGTGTCCGAGAAGGTCAAAGCAAACCCTAGCTTGGCTGCCAAGTTCCTGAGGGTTCATTACCATGACTGCTTTGTTAGGGTACGTATTGCTTCTAAACCTTTCTTTTTGATGTTCTGAACATATTTTTTGGTAAATATAAAGTATAATGTTGTTGCACTGATGTTATGTAAGGGGTGTGACGCATCACTGCTTCTAGATTCGGTTGCTGGAAAAGCAGCGTCAGAGAAGGAAGCGAGACCTAATCTCTCGCTTGTAGGGTTTGATATCATCGATGAGATCAAGTCTGTTCTCGAAGACCGATGCCCCGAAACGGTCTCTTGCGCTGACATTCTCACCCTAGCCGCCCGTGATGCCGTCTCGTACCAAGTACTATAAACAAACTCGTCTCTAGATATATATACTCATGATTAGAGAAACTTACCAACAAAAAAAAAAAAGAGAAACTTACCAACCAAACAAAATATATATTAGTGTGTAGTGGTTGAGAAAACGCTTTGCTGGTGACTTTTAGAAGATTCTTGGAATAGTTTAGATTAAGGTCTATGATTTAGAAGGTTTTAAATGACAAAACATTAGAGAAACCAGACGTTAGTGGTTGGATAGTGGCGTCCCGCAATGATTCTAAGAGTTGTGGGTTCGAATCAATTACCCTCAGTTTACTTTAGTGTATGGTCAGGTGATAGGGATATCTAATTCTCTTTGTGAGCAACCGGATTTGACTGACGCCAAGGGTCATGCTCCCGATGATTAGTCGGTTGGCTCACGGCCTGCCGAAAATCCACAACAGCCAAACAAAGAAAAAAAAAACATTAGAAACAGTAAGGCCACCCACAACTGGTAGTTCTAGTGAGATACTTTTAAGAAAATATTACAAAAGTAAGAAAGAAAGAGAGGATATATTTTAAGTGTTTAAACCAAATTTATGCTACACATGAATGTCCATCTTGTGAAATTTTTTTTTTTGAAATACTAAAATATTTCATTTGTGAGAATTCATACGAGTCTCTAAATACTAACAATGCTAAAATAAATTTGGTATTTGATGTTGTAGTATGGACGGCCGCTATGGAATGTCTTTACAGGACGTGTTGATGGAAGAGTTTCATTGGCGACGGAGGCCACCAGAGACTTACCGTCCGCTGGGGCAAACTTCACCTCTCTACAGAAACTCTTTGCCGACAGCGATTTGGAAGTCGTTGACCTCGTTGCTTTATCAGGTTACCGTTTTATTTTCTACTTATTATCTTTTTGTAATCATATATATATATATTATATATATGTTCACAATATTCTTATGTTACTGAACAAGACTATGAAATAGGGAACAATGAAAATAAGAAAATCACGGGAATATCAAACCACGTGCATGTCCATGATGGGATGCTACAAATTTAATTCTCCCATTTTCAAGAAAGTACCGATTTTGAACAAAGAAAATATTTGATGATAGTCTTGGAAGATACGTCTCAGACTCTCACGTGATAATGTTCCGCATTGATCTTTCTTTCTTACAAACCATCTGTTATTTATCATACAATTTACTAATAAACAAGTAAAACTAATTACAACATTATTTAATAAATAAATTGTTTATATATCACATTGACATTTAATTCTATAAAACTAATTACATAATTATTTTAATAAACTAATACAATTAATATTTGATTAAGATATTAACAGAAAATTTTTAAATGTTTTTTTACCTTTGTATAGGTAAACAGTTTACCTATACAAAGGTAAAAAAATATTAATTAACTGTTACAATATAGTTCTTTAATAAATATTTATAGCTCATGTGAATCATTTTTATAGCTTCATGTGAATCATTTAACTTCTGAAAAAAAAAATTTGCACTTCACATATTCTATTCTGTTGAATGTAACAATTTTTTACAGACAAAAATATAGCTTATGTGAATCATTTAACTTCTAAAAATAACTTTTGCACTTCACATATTATTTTCTGTTGAATCCGAACAAATTTGTAAAGCAAAAAGTCTAGGAAATCATTACCAACATCATGATATTATGATATATATATATATAGTCTATAAAAGTTTGAGATGATTTTCTACTAAAAAAAAATACAATAATTTGATGTGTCACAGGAGCACACACAATAGGAACAGCACATTGCGGTGTGTTCGGTCGGAGACTGTTAAACTTCACAGGAAAAGGGGACACAGATCCTTCCCTGAACTCAAGCTACGCCTCTTTCCTCAAATCCAAATGCTCAGACAAATCTCAAAGACTCAACTCTTCCGCAGTGGTCGAAATGGACCCCACCGGAGCACTCTCTTTCGACAGTGGCTACTTTGTCTCTCTCCTCCAACACAAAGGACTCTTCACCTCAGACGCCGCCTTGTTGACTGACCCCTCCGCGGCTCACATTGCTAGTGTTTTCCAAGACTCTGAGAGTTTTCTTGCTCAGTTTGGTCGGTCTATGGTCAAGATGAGCTCTATCAAGGTCCTTACACTTGGTGATGAAGGTGGTGAGATTCGCAGAAACTGTCGCGTCATCAACTAATAAAATCATTTTCTAAATACACCATGTAATCATCTACTGAGATTTGGTTTAACTTATGTCTTGTTACTATTATTACCAAAAGTAAACTTGTTGTTGTGGTCTTATGATACATGAATGGTGTTGGTTATAACTATTGAGAGAATGTTTCATGTATTCTCCAAGTCTTCTATCTATTTTAGACACTGGGGACTATTAAAACTTCGTTTCTTTTATCCACTTAAGAGTAACTGAAGCAATGAAGGCTGCTCCTAAGCTCTGGGATGTTTCTTTTGGACCTCTTAGATCCTCTGAACTTTCTCTGTATCGCGCGGCCAGATTCGTGGAGCATTTATATCGCCTGCACTTTTGATCAGGGTTTCTGAAAGCCTTTTGCATCTTTGTTAGTCTCAAAGAGCTATCTCCATGTGGTCGCTTGGCGATTAATTTCAGTGCAGTCTTCCTCATCTGGAGTGTGTCTTGCCAGACCTCCGTCATTACTGAGAGTACCTTCCGGTTCGACAGCTGCATTTCAGAACCTTTAGGCCTTCTCATTTGACCTGCAGGTTACTTCTTGAGTCTAGGAAGTGCATAGTTTAGAATTATAATGCTGCTGCTTGTTGCTCCATCGTACTTCTTAGCTTTGGTCTATAGACAAGCTTTGATTTGGTTTTGATGTTTTGGGTCTTTTTTTAACCTTCTTTAATCAAACCTATATTACCAAGTGTGGTAATGACATTTACGTTTCTAACAAAAAAAAAAGTTTCTCCTTGCAACCATCTTACAAAGACTATGCCTCAGAAGAATTTTGTAAGATTTGCTGCCACCATTGTAGCAAAACATCACAAGCTGTCTCAACTTTGATGAATCATTCAACAAAAGTTCTTTTTTCACATATCATCATCATGTGAATGATGTTTGGTTATAACTATTGACAGCATGTTTCATGTATTCTCCAAGTCCCCAGTTTCTCACTTCTCTATCTATAAATAGCTGCAACCAACCATATTAAAGACTTGTGCCTCCTCGTGACCAACATCACAAGCTGTACAAACAATGAAGAATCACAACATCTCTACTTTTATAAACTCACAGATGTTTCATTCAACAAAAGATTTTAATTTTTATCATCGTGTCAAATGGCAGAGAGAATCATCATCATCATTACCATCAATGCCAACACTTACAAGACCAAGAAACACAAAAGACACACAAAGCAACAAACTTTCAAACATAAGTAACCCAAAACATCAAGTGTTTCTTCAGATGTTAACATTATCGAAAGCCAGAAGAGCATCACCAGCAAGCCTACAAACCCTCCACTCCTGAAGAATCGTGGCACCCATCTGCTCATAAAACCTAATAGCATTCACATTCCAATCAAGCACCACCCACTCCACCCTCCCGTACCCCATCTTCACCGCCTGCTTCGCCACAGCAGTCAACAACATACTCCCAAACCCTCTCCTCCTATACGGCTCCCTCACAAATATATCCTCTATATAAAACCCAGGCTTCCCCAAAAAGCTCGAATAATTCGGAAAAAACAACACAAACCCCGCAACCACAACATCGTTCAACATATCCGGAGTAAAGTTATAACTCTCCGGATCCTCTATAGGGAGATCGAGGGTGTGTGTCTTGAGGAGAGGCGTGAAGTCTGGGGAGGAGGAGGAAGGGAATGGGGAGCGGGAGACTTCGAGGAGGAAGACGGTGAATGACTTGAAGGGAGGAGAGGTGAAGAGTGTGGAGGAGAGGTTGGACTCTGTGGCGGAGAAGAGGTGTGTGAGGCGCTCGAAGACGGCCATTTGGTGGATGAGTTTGTGGATGGAGGGGACGTCGTGAGGTGTGGCGAGACGGATGCGGGAGAAGAGAGGGTGGCCTATGGGGGAGGTTTGTGGGGTCATGTTTGGTTCTGGGGCTGCGGTGGGAGGTGGTGGAGGTGCGGCGGCTGCCATTTTTTTGGTTTGTGGAGATTAGGGTTTTGGTGGGGGAGGAGTGAGAGTGTGATAAAGACAGAGATGGTGGAGGTTCTAGAGAGTGAGGGAAGGAAGTGGCTTTCTACTACTTTTTCTTTTTCTTTGTGGAGGAATCTTTTAATGGGCTTTGTTTTAATGGATTAGGCTTTTTGGTATAAACGGTTGCATGTTGTCGCATGATCTCTATGTTTCCTAATAACGTCACAAGTAGTTATGTGGGTTGTCCAAAGAAAAGTATGTGGGTTTCGGTTTGAACTAGTTCCGACATTACCGAACCGAGCTCATCCGGCAAGTGTCCGGTTCTTATAAGGTTCTTAGAGCATCTGGTTGATATAACTAAAAGAGTATCTCTTGATTATAATAATAATAATTAATCTTAAATTAAATAAATAAATAATTTAAATAAAATAAATGAAGCTGGACTAGTAATAACATGCCAAGTGGTCAGTTTTTCCTAGAATCGTCTCTTTATGAACCATCGATTCTTCCTCTTTCTTATCTTTTTGTGTTTCTCTCTCCTTCTTTTAATTTTTTTATTATTTTTTTCAGCTAGAGACTCGGTGAAAAACTGATTGCTGCGGATGCTCTTACACTTCTCAACCCGATAATCTGAAAATGAATAAACCGAACCGAACCAAAAATTTGAATGCTCAACACTAGTTTGAACGATTAGTTTGGTGTAATTAATTTAGGTTTTGATTAGTTTGATTTCTACAAGAATTTGATGAATTGAATCGAGAAAAGATGGGTTTGGTTTGGTAGTTAAGTTTAGTTCGGTTTTCAAAAATTCTACCAAACTAACTTAGTTATTGGTGTTCGTTTGATTTTGGTTAAAAACTTGGATGATTTCGGTTATTTTGGATTAAATTCAGTTATTTTGATTAATGTGGTTAATTTGATTTAAAACTGATTAGTTATCTTCATCGCCAGGACATCTCTACCACATTGACATGTGGAGTGTTTCTCTTGACCATTCATTCTTATTTCAGTGAAGAGCGTCTTCTATTTAGATAGTGTGCTTTGAAACTCTTTTGTTGGAGATGAAATAGCAACTTTTCGAAACAACATACATGATCAAGTGGAGTACTGCATGTGTTTCACAATCTTATTATTATTATTATTATTTTTTGATAATCCAGGTGTTGTCACCTAGAAGGGTGGGAAACCCATTTAAATACCCCACTAACCACATGCTTCGTGATAATTTGAGTGGAATAGGAATCGAACTCAGCTTCCTTCGAAATTCTAGAACGTCTTGTTGCCATCCGACCACACGTAATTTCACAATCTTATTATGTTTGTCACCTTACGTAAAGTCTTGATACATAAACGTTTGCATCTTGATGAACATTTAAAATAGGGCACATATCTGTTTATGTAATAATTTATTTTTGAAAATTTTGACTGAAAATAAAAAAAATTAGTTCGGTTCATGTCATAATTTAGTTTTACTAATAAGTATTGTTTTGCTTACGAATATCTAAATGTAAATGTTGGAAAAAAATATTTCATTATGTTAACCCTGAAATTAGAAAAAGAAAAAAAAATATGAAATTTTATTTTGTATTTTAATTTATGTGAAAATGGTACTTATATGTAAAGGAAACAAATGTATTAAAAAGTATATAATTTATAATTACGATAAATCATACATCAAATAGAAGCTTCGATAAGTAGAGAATATAAACAACAAATACATCAAATAAAAACATACATTCAACAGGCTTGGATACTGCAAATTGGTTTTTAAAGTCACTCTCACACCTCCCCCTCATTATGATATTTTTTCTTTCTTCCTGGCCCAAAGAAATCTCCACCTCTTAGATAGTTTGAAAAATCAAATTCTAAGCGTGAAGCTCGTGAAGCTGGCTCCTCACTGACCCATACGCCCTCATAGCACCAGCTCTCAACACAAACTGATGGTACAAAGCTGCAATGGCTGCTCCCACAAATGGACCGACCCAAAAGATCCACTGCAATTAATTAAATGAAATTATAACTCCATTCATAACCTAATTAGGGTTCAAGAAAGAGTATTAATTAGAGTGATAAAAAACACAAACTTGATCATCCCAAGCCTTTTGATTGTTATAGACGACTGCAGCTCCAAAACTCCTAGCCGGGTTAATTCCGGTTCCAGTGATTGGGATTGTGGCTAAATGAACCATGAACACCGAAAATCCAATTGGCAACGGTGCTAATACCTTCAATACATTCATATCAAACAAAAAAAATAAAAATTGAATGAGCTATAATCACACATATTACTATAGAGTAGACAAGTGACTGAGTGCAGACACTGTTACATATAAGCCAAACATATGGTTCGTACGTAAATAATCATACTTGAAAGATGTTAAGATCATGGAACATGCATGTAAGAGCATATACACATAACACATGGGTCGTTGTGAACAGTGGACCATTTACATACAAAGACATGTGAATATGGTGAAGGGACGTGAATCACAAAGGTGTTATGTCGTTATATCGTGAAAGGACCTTTTGGTACCAAAGAAAGATACAAGAAATGAATGGAAAATAATTGGACACACATTTGTCGTTTTTCTCGTAGAAGAAATTAGACGCTACACTTATTATTGCTTGGTTCGTATTATTTTCGTTTAGGCCAAAATGGCTAGAAGAGATCTTTTTCAGTATTAATAGTGCTTTATATAGCTGGCACTAGATTTTGTTACGTCCCTGGGTCCAAAATTGCGACAACGGAATCAAAAAATATCCTGATATTTCTTTCCAAATTTGATTTCCATCACTAGTAGTCTAGTATTATATTTTGTTGAAAATAAGTGACGAGAAAGAAAACTATTCCCTCTATTACAAAAAGATCTATGTTTTAGAAAAAAGTTTTTGTTTTTAAAACTTACACTTTTTTACCTTTTTAATGCACATTTTATTAAATAATAATGACAAAATGTTAACTTAAAAAAATCAATTACATTTATTGAATTTATATAGGTCAAAGATTATGGAAAATATTTAATCTCAGAAAAACAAGACATTTATAATCAAAATTTGAGACACTTTCTTAATATGTGTGAAATTTTTTAAATATACAATATTTTAAAACATAGAGATAGAGAGTATCATTAGTTCGACATGCGTAGCATCTAATTTTTAGTTAGTTTATAATTTTAAATGTTAGTTTACGTATTTAATTTTGAGTTAACAACTGTTTATATTTTTAAAATAGTACACATTAATTGTGTGGTAAATACTTAGAACATCATTAGTGGTAAGAGTATCTCAATAGTATCTAGAGCATATATATTAGTATAACTTAACTATATAATTAAAAAATAAAGTTAAGAAGTTTAGACTATTCATAGTTAGATATATAGCCATTGAGTCTCTCATATTTTTTGTTGGATTTTTTTCATTTGAGAGACTTTTTTCATTTTTCTTCATTCTCTCACATACTTTTTATTTATTTTATTAGATTTTTTTCGTGAGAGACTCATGTAAAAACCCATCAATATAATGTGAAAACACTTGTGTTTACTTTTAGTTTTATGTTTTTTGAAAAAAAAAATATAAACTTCAACGGTGATAGTTTCTATTGAAATGTAAAGAAGAAAAAAAAGGTGGAATTGCTTACAGGAATGTGAGAGTCACGGGCATTACGCTTAGGATCTGTAGCAGAGAAGACCGTGTAGACAAGGACAAAAGTGCCGATAATCTCAGCACCAACACCAACACCAACATTGTATCCGTCGGCGAGGACGTTGGCTCCACCGCCATAGCGGTTGTAATAAGTCTTCTGAAAGACTTTCACCAAACCAACTCCACAAGTGGCTCCGAGACACTGAGCCACTATGTATGATATAGCTCTCACCAACGACACCTTGCTAGCCAAGAATAGCCCAAACGTCACTGCAGGGTTGATGTGTCCACCTATACACATATATTTGATTAGCAATTTCACTAAACCAGCTGATTCAAGTGGGAGTTAGTATTTTTAAGCAGAAAAATCAAGTAAACTAATTACTTCATCCATTTTTTTTATAGATGCAAGTTTAGGTGTTTTCACACACTTTAGGAAAATATTTGTGATATCAAATGCAACCTAGTTAAATGAGTTGATTTAATATAAAATTTACATTGAGAGGCACTTACTTTCTATGGGTGAATTGTGAGATGAAAAATTAATTTTACATATGAAGAAGAAAACATTAATTTTCGTGAAAAAAATCTTAAACATACATCTTTTGAAACCGGTGGGAATATAAATTTCGAAGAAAGCTATGTTTTCTTACCACGTGTATAGTGGTCAGCATTGTGTTTCATTAATCATTTGAGGACTATAGTTGTCTCAGTTAGTAGTTTTTTTTTCTAAAATATTAATTACTTCTTTTGTTACGAGCTAGGTTTCACGGGTCCACTGGCTTGGTGCCACATACCGGGTTCGGGTTCCCAACGTGTCTAAGGTGAACCCGGGACGGCATGACTCAACGGGGACTGGTTTGGTAAGAGACCAAAGACTGTCTCAATCTAACTATGAAATCACTTAATGGAGTGGATTTGTGAAAACCTATGATGATCCCGAAGATGATCGATGGTACTAAAACATCTATAGAGATGATGCAAGAGATGGTTATAACTTATAAGTAAAGAGTAAGCAATAGACCAGAGATGCCAGCAGTGCAGTAGACAAGGATGAAGATCATGCCACCGAAGGCCCAAGAGATGCCGAGGAGGCCGACGCTGGCGCAGGCTCCACCGCCGGTTTTGAGATCCGTCTGGCTCTTGAAGCCGATGACTGTCAAGACGGTGATGTATAGAAAGAGGAGAGTAGCTATGAACTCAGCGATGACTGCTCTGTAGAAGGACCATTTGCTTAGCTCCCTCGCCTCGAAAATCTTCACACGTGGTGGGTCTTGGTAGTCCTTGCCGGACAACGACTCCTCCTCCGTCAAATCTGTAGACATTGTCTTTTTTTTTTTTTTGATGTGGTATATACCTTATTAGGTTCTAAAGAGTTAGAGAGAAAGAGAAGGGATGTGGCTGATGTGCATAGATGGTGAGTGGGTGTATTTATGGAAAGATATGGCTTCAGGGGTTTTCCTCTTTTGCCCTGAGGTACTCTATTGCTATATTTAATTTTTCTAAAGAATAAGTTTTCAATTTATTTTGATACATAAGCTGCTGTGTAAATGGTGAAAATTTCATTAGTTCCCTGATTTAAGTTAGTTTTTTCTACACTAAAAAGTATGTGGTTCGAATTACGAAAAATATGAATTATGCATATTATTAGAGAAAAAACTTACATAAAATTTTGTAAGTAATACAGTTAGATGTAAATTTTCATAAAACGGTTTATAGTAGTTTACTCAGCGAAAATCTTCACAAAATAAGTAAAATCATCTTTTTTAAAATTTTATGTTATATACTTTGTAATTTATAATATTATAATCGATTATTGTTAAAAAAACTGCGATTTTATTGAAAGAAAGAAGACCACTAATGTAAAATGGATATGTGCACGGCTCTGGTTGTCCTTTGCTTATGGATGTATATCTCTCGCTCTTTTATTTATGGTATTCTGTTTTTTGGTCCATGACTCCACGGCCGATTGCTAATTATCACAACATTTCGTACCATTTAATGAGTACTATTATTTTCACAAGTTATTGAATGTCTAGTGCATATTTTATTTTCAACAGTGCCGGTACCAAAAGAACCCGTAATCCTAGGGTTTAATTTCACTGAGTTGCAAGCATATTCGTATTACTTGACAACTAGGTTTTGGTTTATATCCGTACGTGAGAGGTCTACGAAAACGCAATGCGAAAGCTCTAGGCACTTCGAAAATCAATCAAACGTCTGGGTAAAACTTAGATAGCGATGCCAAATCTTTTTTAAAAGATCTTAAAAGTATATAGTTATACCAAAACATGTTTCAGGTTTAACTATCTGGTAAAATATACAGCGATTATAGATATGAATTTATAAGGCAAATGATCAGATGACCCGTCGAGTAGCTTCAGCTACAATTGTGGTCGACAAGCCTCCTATTAAGTGAATTTTTCTTTAATAAAGCCACCCACTGTGTTTTCTTAAAAGTTTTCTGAAAATTTACCTAAAGTTTATTTTTCTTCTCTTTTTTCTAATAAACATCCACATATTTAGAGATAGTCGACCATGGGTGGCCGAAAAACTAAGAACACGTCAAAATAATGTTTCAAGCTGCTTTTATTCCCCCAAGAAAATGGAGATAAAAGGAAGAAACGTTTCCCATGAAATTCAATTTACAACGATTGATAACTTGATATATTCCTTGTTTTTCAGTTGTGCTATGTGACTAATATCTATATATTAAAACATAATTTTTTGTTTGGGAACAAAAAAGAGATGGTTCTACTGAAGTCACAATTCGATACTTTTCTATAAATTTGTTGGTATATTTGAAAGGTAAAAAATAATAAAAAAATTCATAGGAAATTCATCTTTTCAATCGACACTTTTCAACTAGGTTTCTTTTATGCAGAAAATTGAAGAAAAACTAATCAAAAAGAGGTGCAAGTGGACGGGATCATAACTATCTTTATGTTTTAGTTGCTGAGACAATATCTTTTTGGATGCTCTGAAACTTAATTTGCTAAATTGATTCTTTTGTGGATCAGTAACGACAATGTTAGTAGCATAGGGTAGAATTTTAAGAATCATATAGGTATTAAATTTTTTATGTGCTTGCAATAGAAGTTTCTCAGTCTTTCACGTCGGGATAAAATAACTACTTGGACAGCTTGATGTATGAAAGACATAAAGATCCTCTTAATCCGTTTTGAGACGGATTGATCAAATCTAATAGATATAATTACAAACTCAATGGACTAGCCAGATTTTGCTTTCGAGATTGATACTTTTTAAAGTTTACAAAATAACTTCAAGAACGCGAATCTATTTCATATTCTCTTGAGTAAAAATGGTTGGACAAAAAAACTAATAAATGAAACTAAGAACAAATTTTTTAATTTCTTCTATATAGATCAAACATGGTCTGATAGAAATGCTCAGCAAAGAAACGATTCATCTCATCAAAACTTTGTATAAAAAATAGGCAATCGACAAGAAAACAATTCGTTTCACTCATACCTATTATCAACAACAACGATATGCATGTGATTCAGTTATAGATCTTTTCTCTTTATTTGTCATGTTTGACGGTGATTGTCTAGTTTGCTGTTTAAAGTTTTACTTTTCATAAAAGCTATTTAATAGTATATTTTTTATGAAATAATTAATTTATTGCATCATAAAAAAGAATATACAAAAAAGAGAAAAAAGAATATACATATAATGATTATATCTTGTATGGACGTATAATGAAGTCGGTGTCTAAGAACTTCACTGCACTACTTCCGATAGCTTACTATGTTCAATTTTTTTAGAGCATGTTTAATGGGGGTAGCTTAAGAGGGTTGCTTATTTTTTTTTTTTTTCTTTTGATTTTTTTTTTGAAAAAAAAATTAAAACGAACCACTCACGGGCCGCCACGTGTCAGTGGGACCCGTGAACAGTGCAAGAACCATGCTAAATGAGTTGCTTATTTTGGCAACTTAGCCTGTTTAATGGGGGTAGCTTAAGAGGGTTGCTTATTATTTTTTTTTTTCTTTTGATTTTTTTTTTTGAAAAAAAAATTAAAACGAACCACTCACGGGCCGCCACGTGTCAGTGAGACCCGTGAACAGTGCAAGAACCATGCTAAATGAGTTGCTTATTTTGGCAACTTAAACTACCCTCTCTCTTTAAAATAAGCAACCCTCTCCCTAAGCAACCCTCCTAAGCAACCCCATTAGTTTCATATAAAAATAATCAAGAAGTTGAAATATTATTTTACAAATAAATTTTATCTTACAAGAAAATATATATTTTAAAACATATAAAATATTAAATTGTTTCAGAGGAGAAAATAGAGATAAGTAAAATTTACATTAAAGTATTTTAGAAGAAAATATAAGAATGAGTTGGAAATAAGGCATGTCAAATATAGAAAACAAGAACCTGAAACAATTAATGGAAAATGTGAAACCTCTTTCAAAATAATTTTTTCTTCACGTGGCATATGTGGAAGACACATCTAAATACTCTATGCGTAGCTAAGTCCATCCATGGCCGAGTAGAGTTGGACACAAAGATAAAGACAATATGATATTTGACGTTAGGCGTTTGGCTGATTGTCAAGTTCTACAAACAGATGAAATATCACTCTTAATAAACGAACCGACGACATAGACTAATCGTTACTCGACTGTTTTAGATACTGATTCGTACTGTGCATATCTTGATAGCACAACTTCTTCTTTTGTTTTCTAAGTTATTTTGTAATTTTTTTTTTTTTTTTTTTTGAAATTCTTATTTTGTAATTTACGATTTCTCTAAGAGATGTTACTCTCTATGTCAATCGGTAATGTTGAAGGTTGAAGTATGACAATAGAAAAATAATGTCTGTTTGTTGGACATAGACTAATCGTGAGGGGGTGAGTACATTTTGATACACATAATAAATGCAACGATATTATTTGACAAAATCAGAGAAAAAAACATTCCCAAACATGATCTCTACTTTCTTCTCTGATTTTCTTTTGCCAAAATGACACCCAATAAGATTTTTTCATTTACATTCACTTAATTCTTTTTTACTAAAAACTAAAACATATTCAAATTTAATGTTCTGTATGACTTCTTCATCTTTTGCCTATTATTTCTTATTTATATGATATAAATGTTATTAGTATTTATATCATAATAATTGATATTTCTTTTTTTATTTTTATAAAAATTTTCATTTTGAAATGTATATACACAAGACAAATCGAGTATTTTTATAATAATTTTATATTATTATTTAAAGAATCATGTTATCCTGGCATCTTGAAAAACCTATGGTTAATACACTTCTGATGTCGGCGAGACATACGTGGCGAGAATTGTGGATCGATATTGAGCTGGCAGACTGGTCGGACTTGTACAATATCTATTTTGGGTAAAGGTTCAGTGGCTTACAAATTATAATTTGAATCAGAACTCTGAATTATTTAACTTGTCCACATCAATTTTTGTTAAATTTATTTCGTACAACTTCCCTTTTGTATGTTTCTCATGATAAAGATGCAAGTTTTGGAAAGTTTCCGAGACAACGATTTAATGTTTTTTGGTTTTGGAATTAAACATTGAAGGATGGTCTCTTGCTTTTATCAATGCTTTGATAAGTTTAGTGTCGACTTTAATAAGTGAGATTCGTTTCTGAATAGGCTTGCTTTTTTCCGGGGAATGTATGGCTATGACTACGAGAGCTGGGAAGATGGCTTGAAAAAAATAAAGATTTAGTGCTTTTGAATTTTCTTTTCTAAACAAACTTTGATTCAAAGCAGTAGTAAACGTAAAAATCATTTTTGGTTTAATTGATTTAACATTCTTTCAAAAAACATTGTAGAATAACTAATGTTGATGGAATACGACTTTAGTAATAATTTGCGAATTTTTTGACGGATCAACATCATATATATGTAAATAATTGAAAATTTTAAGCAGGTTAACTTTCATTTTGGCTAAAAAAACATGATATTGTCACATAAATCTTCTCAAGTATTATGAAATACAAAAACAAATTGACGGGAATTTGCTATGTTGCGTTCAAAACTCAAATAGAAAACAAACTTCGAAAATCATAAACTTTGTTACATGTGAATACTAGATTTGCTGACATATTATAAATAAAAAATAACCATGCATATCTCAACCAATGTTCGTTTTATGAAAACTAAATACAAAGAAGATGGTTTCAAAGTCAAGGTTAAGAGTTTCTATAATTTGTTTGACCATACGATCTTCCTTATGAACTTATTCTCTAGTTTACTTTGAACATATCAAATACAACATGCTTTTTTTTTTCTAAATTCAACTACAACACAGTTCTTCTTTCTATAAAAACACACACAATCAATATTAAATACAAAGTAACTTATATGAAAGTCATTGTTGTAAACTTCAAATCACTAAATAGATTTTTGTGGAAAGATGATTAAGTTATGGTATGATGATAATGGTGGTGGTATGTTGTTGATGTTATGATTTTTTGTTCAAGATGTTGATAATATGATGATTATGGATTATGAATAAAAATGGTACTGTTCAATTCGATGTCATTACGACCTGATCAGATATTGTTAGTCTATGTCTCAAGATTATAAGATTAATCGCAAGTAAAAAAAAAATTAGCGATATAGAATATCGACTTGTGATTAATTGTTGCAATATACAAGCTGTGATCGCTTATTAGTTGCAAACTGTAGCGATATAGAAACGAGCATAACCAATATATGGCCAATATGTTATGATGATGCTAGTGGTGGTTATATGATAGGTATGATGAGGACTATGGAATGGTGATAATTGTGATGTTACGAAGGTGATGATGGTGACATCTAATGATAATATTATGGTTTTTCCTTTATCCTAAGATTTTTATTTTAAATTAGAATTGTCCACTAGGGTAAGAATCATGTGATTTAGTATTTAGCTTTCAAATTGAATTTAAATTTATTAATAAAATTTTATTGACTATGACAATTTTTTTTTTTTTATTAACGAATTGAACCGGTTGAACAATCTGGTCTTGTTGTTACCAGTGCGGCGAAGTAAAAAATGCGGAGCACGTCGTTGGGGACGAGGGAGCTGTCCCCATCAGCTTTAATCAAGCACAACTGTTATGGTTGCTTATTCTCCAATTCATCAATCTCGCACTTCTCTATTCATCGTTTGAGACGCTGCACATTTTTCATCCTTATTTTTATACTCGGTTTACTATATTCAGATTTGACCTAAGCCATAATAATCTATATTATTGATGGATATAACTTATATTCAAAAATTAGCTCAAGAGTGAAAGATTACTACAATACTTATATATTGTCCAAGGCATTTGTTTTGTTCGATGTGGCACATCTAATAGCCTCTCGAGATGTGGATGGAAAACAGTCCAATGAAAACAACTCAAGCCCAACATTTCAGAAATACCACAACAAAATTAGTCACTTTTATATGCTACATAGATATAAACTCTGATACCATATTAGTGATAGACTTAACTCACACCCAAAAACTAGTTCATGAGTGAAAAATTGCCACAATACTTATATATTTCCCAAAGACATTTGATTTGTCCTAAGTGGAACATCTGATAAGCTATGATTTGCTGTTACTACATTCAGTTTTAGAGGACATCCATTTAGATTATCACGAGCTTTGATTTAGATCGAGTTCCAATTCAATTAGAGTGTTTGGTGTGTTCACCATCCCTTATTAGTGTTTTTTCCAGGCCATACCTGTATCAGTTCGGGTTCAGATTGTTTTTCAGTTTTCAAGTTTCTAGATTCAAATTTCTAGGTTCTATTCGGGGTTTATATATGGTTGTATCGGGTTTGATTAATAATACTTTCTATTCAGAATTTTTTTATAACTCTATCTAAATCCTATTTTAGATCTTAATCCGATTCGGATATGGCACATAATACTTTGGGTTTAGATATTTTAGTGTTCGAATCAAAATAAACATAATATTAAGATATAAGATATGATTGCTCAGCGCAGTATCATATGTGAGAGACATGCATATTTCTTTAATCTCATTTGAGACGGACTGTAAAGTTTTGATGGATATGACTACGTGTCCAGAAGACTTGCGGGTATGACCTTCTGAAGGAGAACTTTGAGAATGCGACCTACCACCAGAGAAATCTCCTTAAGGATTCTCTAGCAAAGATAGCGAGGACTAGATACACTTTATTTTCTCATCTAAATCAGACATGGTCGGACTGAAGTTTTTCCCTGAACAACTCTTCATCTAATCAAAACTTGATATATATAATTTGGGCCACTAACAAAAAAAAGAACGTTATTTATTGATGATCCAAATACTTTTTAGGATTTTTGCATCGGATTTCTTGGGGTTTCGTTTTTATATCCGTTTGAGTTCAATTTCAGGTCGGGTTTAGATGATACTAACACATGAAATATCGGCCTACAAGATACATTGGGTATTTCGGTCCAGGTTTGGTTCAAATCTCGGGTACTGTTACTAATCTCCGGTCTTAGTGCTTCAGATTTGGTTACATAAGACAAGGGAACGGCAACAAAGAGACGACATGCTTTGACTACGAGAGGGGGCTGGTAAGATGGTTTGAAACAAATAAAGATTCAGAGCTTTTGAGTTTTCTTGTCTAAACAAATTTTGATTCAAAGCAGTAGTAAATGTAAAAACCATTTTTTGGTTGAACTAATTTAACATTCTTCCAAAAGATTGTAGAATAACTGATGTTGATGGAATACGACTTTGGTAATAATTTGCTAATTTTTTGATGGATCAACATCATATATATGTAAATAATTGAAAATATTTAAGCAGGTTAACTTTCATTTTTGGCTAAAAAAACATGTTATTGTCACATAAATCTTCTCAAGTATTATGAAATACAAAAACAATTTGACGGTAATTTGCTATGTTGCGTTCACATAGAAAACAAACTTCGAAAATCATAAACTTTGTTACATGTGAATACAAAATTTGCTGACATACCATAAAGAAAAATTAACCATGCATATTTCAACCAATATTCGTTTTATGAAAACTAAATACAAAGAAGATGGTTTCAAAGTCGAGATTAAGAGTTTCTATAATTTGTTTGACCATACGATCTTCCTTGTGAACTTATTCTCTAGTTTACTTTGAAAGTATCAAATACAAAATACTTTGCTAAATTCAACTACAACACAGTTCTTCTTTATATAAAAACACACATAACCAATATTAAATACAAAGTAACTTATATGAAAGTCATTGTTGTAAAATTCAAATCACTAAATAGATTTCTGTAGAAAGATGATGATGGTGGTGGTATGCTGATAATTATGACTTTTGTTCAAGATGTTGGTAATATGATGATTACGGATTATGAATAATAATGGTACTGTTCAATTCGATGTCACTACGACCTGATCAAATATTGTTAGTCTCTATGTCTCAAGATTATAAGATTAATCCAAGTTTAAAAAATTAGCCATATAAAATATCGATTTGTATTAATTGTTGCAAATATATAATTTGTGATCGCTAATTAGTTGCAAATCACAGCAATATAGAAACAAACATAATCAATGCATAACCAATATGTTATGATCAGGATCGAGTACAGATTTGGGTTTTTCGGTCCAGGTTTGGTTCAGATCTCGGGTTCAGTTACTAATGTCCAGTCTTAGTGCTTGAGATTTGGTTACAGTAGACAAGGGAACAACAACAAAGAGAGGATATGCATTAGTTAGTTGATGATAAAGTTGTTCTTAGATGATATTTCTTTCCTGATTGTATATAGGAGCATGCAATGCAAGTCAAGTACTAATCTTTTCCCAGTGGCAGAGACTCACTGTACCTCCTTCTTCCCTGAACATTCGTTCCCGCTCGATTCTTGTCATGAGAGTAGAAGGTTGATGGCGATGGTAATGGGGTTCTATGTTCCACCATGGTGCCAGAGGATTTGTTTAATCGCTGTGACAGGTAGCTCAGTAGATGAAACCATCTGCACTAAAAGTGAAGGTTCAAAGATTGGCAGAGGCATTAGCCAAGAACTAGGGATGTTGAGTCATAGGTTGATGCATAGAGACATTTGGGATATATCTCTAAATCATTGTCCGGGTTGGTCTTCGAATCTTAACCATAGTCTTTAATTAATCTTTTTCTTTTTTTTTCTTCCGTTTGTAATAATGTTCAAGTTGGAATAAGTAACATCTTCCATCGTAAGGATCCATCTTCCTCTTTTTTCATGATAAATCACATCATGAACTGTGATTTATTTATTCCAAGCATCATTACCATATCACTATAAGATGAAACACCTTCTTCTCTGAAACACACGTGTGTTCCTCTAGATTTGTGAATCCCACTCTTTCCTAGCGATTGGCTTTGAAACTTTCTTTAGGTGTGAAGTCATCTGCCATACCTTTTGTGACCAACACGACACATACATCAAATTGATCAACACATTTGTCTTGAATCCAATCATCATCATCATATATGTCAAAAATCAAATAGCCAATAATATCTATATAAACAATTTCTTCACTTTCAGAAAACAAATTTATTTTTGAGAATAATAGATGTTCCCATTCAATATGATTCCAGAATCGTTTTTCATTTAACAAATCAAAGAAATGCAGCTCTGATAACAAAATGTTACGGAGGTTTTAGAAAATAGAACTATAAAAGAAGCTCTTGGTTTGGAAATACTATTTTGTTCTATAATAGTTTGTTTATCCATGAAAACTTAAATTTATTTAATATCAAAAATCTGTTTACAACTCTAAATATAAGAAATCTATTTATAGAAAACCAAATAATTTTAAATCTATTAAAAATCTTTAAGATAATTTCAACTAATTAAGATAAATATCAAATTAAGTTGAATAACTTAAATATTAGGATATATCCGAATATCTCTCTGCATCATTAAGTCTTCACTCTGATCTCTAACAACTTGGGAGCCACCAAACTTTACAAAACCACGGTTACAGATTCATCAAGATCCCTGCAGGAGCGTACTGGCCACAACCAAAGACATCTTCAGACACTAGGTTTAACTTTATGATGAAGCTCTTGAATAACAACAGTACACAAGCCCTTGATTCTGTTTGTTGATGAAGTAGCTCTGATTGTGTAAATATGTTAGTGTTGCTTGTGGTCTACGTTTGTTCGTCTTGTGTAGATGCTACTGTCTATAATATATTCAAGCAAATACAGGACATGATTATATGAACTAATGCTTTTTCGTTTACAAATAAAACGTTTATACCTTCAAAGTAGAATGTATATATAATAACACAACAGCATAACAAATACAACAGCTAACATAGTACATTTCACCACATTTTATATTTATAGTGTAAGACTTTGTTTTTTATATCGTGTGAATGTCTTAAACCTCCATTTGATGAAGTCCTTTCTCCAAGAGAGAAAGTTTGATGATAGCAAGCGACTCTATCAAATCATCACATAGTTGATGAGGATCTGGAATCACTGTTGTGTCCACAGCTAGATTAACAATAATCTTGTCTGCGTAGCTTACATAATGGATAATAAGAGCCTAGTCCAACCACAAACATAAACACATGTCAATAAATGTCACCACGTAGTTGTATATGATTTCAGAAAAAAACATAATTAATATACAAGTACAAGAATGAAATGATTATAGACTTATATACTTACTTGTGGTCCAATCAATGCGCTTGCTCCGACGTAACACAAGGGATGTTCAAAAAAACTTATATCTTCGTTTGGACCCAACACATTAGAAAATGTCAATGTTGTATGACTAAATACCCTCTTAGTAATAGCTTCTACTACCTATCATTAAAAGTTGTATACTATTTTATTTACATAAAGTATATATGGATGAAATAGTTTTAGATTTTACCTTTTCGCCAAATATTTTCATGGTGAATTTGATGAATCCATATAACACAAGTGCTTCCATGGAGATTTTTTTCTTATCCATAGTAACTTTGGCTCTCCGGACGTATTCCAAGGGATCATCCTCATATTTTACCCATAGAGGAAATATAACAACACCTATGAAGTTACCCCATCTACATTTTGAACCTTTTGTCATCATATCAGCGAGATCCTACAATTTATTCATATTTTTTATTAAGTTCTTACACTCAAATTATCTTAAAATATCATTTTCTAAGATGGTTGTCTTATTGATTTTACCTTGATCTTTGTTTCTGGTCTTAGATTTACAGCTATTGTACCCCGGAGACGGGTTTCTTCTAAT
Source organism: Moricandia arvensis (assembly GCA_905132765.1). Classification (NCBI taxonomy): domain Eukaryota; kingdom Viridiplantae; phylum Streptophyta; class Magnoliopsida; order Brassicales; family Brassicaceae; genus Moricandia; species Moricandia arvensis. The sequence continues at coordinate 99,710 of CAJHQP010001860.1, forward strand.
GATTTTTTCTCCCCCGTCACTGGATCTTCATCTTCTTTATAAAATAATAAAGATTGAATCTAATGTTAGTAAATATTACAATCTATACTATACTAAAAGTTCATTATACTCAAAGAAGAGACTATCCACGTCATTCAATTAAATCTTTCAATCAAACTCTTCTAAATCACCATATCACATTGAATCTCAGTTCATTCCAAAAACACACGGACGGCCCATTCAAAAGCATTTAAGAAATTGTATTTGGCCCACTTCTTATCATAACCCAACAGGTCCACCTTTTGAACATTTTTTGGTCGACACCAAGTGCTGACTCATCGACTTCTTCTTATTCGTTTTCTTGGGATGTGACGTTTCCCTTTAATTACGCCGTATCCAGCCACTACTTTCTCATTAAACCGCCTACATGCAACCGTCTCGACTCCCTTCGCTTGCGAGCTTATATAAACTCTTATTCTCACAGTCTCTGCTCCATGCAAAACCTCATGAAACCTGCAAACTTCACGAAATCTCTCCGGGAGCGAGACCGTCGATGGCGCCCAAAGCAGTGAAATCTCTGGCTTAGCTGAACCAAAGCTTTGTTTCCGTTTAATAATCTTTTTTTTTTGGAAGCCAGAAACACAGCTAGAGGATGAAGTTTAATTGGGCTGATGCCGCTTATGATTGATGAGCTTGAACAGGTATGACACTGATGACCTAAAACGATGATTTCCCTTCTTAGAGTTTCCATTTACTCACTG